>JASDQU010880307.1:95443-111309 GCA_032191745.1 Picea mariana
ATGGAAGCTACAACTCCCTATGTTCAAGCACCCACTTGAACCTCTGAGGACAACAATCCTCCCTAGCACCTCCCTTCCACCCTAAAATATAAATCTTTGCTATTATGACTTATTACAGTGATATAATGATCATCAATGGCTTACCAATCTCATCACTATTCTGCTACACTGCACTGCTCTTTCTGCATCAGTGTCTTCTACACACTCCTCTTACACCTTATGTTCTTATTTTCTTTCTACTATGTGTGCCATCTCCATTTAATGCACCATTCTTCTTCTGTGCATTTCTATTTCTGCACTCTTTTTCCTCCTTCACACGTCAATTACACTCAACAGCAACAACCCCCATCTCTTCTTTGTTCGGCATACTTATAGTCTCTCTTCTCCTTGTGCATGCAATATGCGCCATGCTTCTCCATGCTCTCACCTCCCTAATCTCCTCCACATCAGGGTGTTTTTCTCCACTCCATGCTTCCAGAGTTGTCCCCCTGATGTGCACACTTACTGTGTGTTCTGCATCGTCACGTCTCTCTGGTCGTCTCTGCCTGATCATCATGGTAACTTTTCATCTTCTCTGGCGGTTCAATCCACACGTCCTGCATCACTGGGTGTTATGCTAAGATTCCTCAGTCTCTCTGGTAGTTGAGACTCTTTGTCTTCTTTGGCACAGTCGAGCTTATCCTTTCTGTTTTAGT
This sequence comes from Picea mariana, assembly GCA_032191745.1. Taxonomy (NCBI): domain Eukaryota; kingdom Viridiplantae; phylum Streptophyta; class Pinopsida; order Pinales; family Pinaceae; genus Picea; species Picea mariana. Next base: position 96,139 of record JASDQU010880307.1, read on the forward strand.
TACATGCTTTAATGTTCTTCCATCTATCAATCGCCTATATGAATAGTCTTCACTCCACTGGAATATGCCTTGAGACTTGTCATCTTCTCTGGCAATCACACTGAGGCCTCTTCAAGTCCTCTGGTAGAGACTATCAGTCATTTCTAGAAGTCACATTGTGAAGAGAAACAATATCCCTCCGATCATAATCAAATTCTCCTACACCGTTGGATTAAATCGACAGGGTTTCGTGTTTATTCCATATGCCCACTGGCTATGACCAAGCGCTAAAAAGTATTTGAATTTTGCAATCTCGCATCTCAACATTCCTATGATAAAGGATCTCGACACTCCAAGTCGTGATTGTCGAGACTTTGAGATGGAGCTTAGCACTGCTAGCTTCTTCCCTTCACGTGACCACCTACGGTGACCACAGGCTGCGCCAAAAGGCGCTTCGTATTTAATGAATTTATAAACTTCATCGAGCCTAATCAACGATCGAAATCTCCAATGATCCGACGGTCCATATCTCATTGTGATCTCACATATCACGATTCTTGTGATGAAGGGTTTGGACGCTCCAAGTCCCGATTGCTGAGACTCCGAGATGGAGCCTGATCAACGGTCGAGATCTCCAATGATCCAACGGTCCAGATCTCTTCGCGATCTTACACATCATGATTCCTATGATGAAGGGTCTCGACGCTCCAAGTCGCAATCGCCAAGACTCCGAGATGGAGCCTAATCAATGGTTGAGATCTCCAATGATCCAACAGTCTATATCTCTTCGCGATCTCGCATATCGCAATTCTTATGATGAAGGGTCTCGATGCTCCAAGTCACGATCCTCGAGACTCTGAGATGGAGCCTGATCAATGGTCAAGATCTCCAATGATTCAACGGTCCAAATCTCATCGCAATCTCACATATTTTGAGTTTCAAGTTCCTTCCTTTGATGCTCCAGTTAGCGAAATGTTAATCCTTCACCACATGTCCCTCTTGGATCAATGGTCAAGATCTTTATCACGATTTCGCAACTTCACAGGCCCTCGTCATACCTGATCAATGGTCCACAATTATCCTCGATGGACAGCCATGATTCCTTCATAGTTTTGGAGAGTTGGATGAGTCTTGGTCTTCTCCTCCTTGCAGCTTCACCATATCTAAGGGTTGTTGGTCCTTCGTAATTACTCCAGATCTAACAGCCCAAATATTATCACAATTTCGCCACTTCACGAGCCTTCTTCATGCCTGATCAACGGTCCACAATCCTTGGTAATATGACGGTCCAGATCTTTTCATGATCTCGCATATCCCGAGTTTGAACCTCTTTCCTTTGGATTTTCTGATCTACGAAACTCTTAAACAAAACCTTTGTCATTCACCACATGTCCTTCTTGAATCAACTGTCAAGATTGTTATCGCGATTTCGTATATCGCGAGTTTGAACCTCTTTCCCTTGGATTTCTTGATCTGTGAAACTCCGAAAACCTTTTTCGTGCTTTGACTGTTTTCCTCCTTCTAAGTGTTAGCGTCAGAAGTCACTCCTAGATTGCTTGCAGGAACAGAGCCCAATGCCCATCAGTTTTATGTCACGATAGATTTAATGGGTGATTAAATGGGTAGAGACTTAGGAAGATATCACTCTAACTTGGATACTGGGTCTGGTATGTAAGGAATGAAGGAGGTCTTGATCTAACTTCAGTCAGTGAGTTGATTAAAAGATGAGCAGGTGGAAGACTTGGTGAGAGGAGTGAGAAAACTACGTCAGGCGGCAGGCCTTTCGGCAGTTTGCAGAAGAAAAACTCTGAATGCAAGATCCTCTTGGTTCAGGGCTTCGAGGAACTTAAAGAGGGACTTGACTGGATACTCCAATTCCAATTCATTCAGCACTAAGAAAATAATAGAGACCGATTAGAAACAATGCAACTGTTACAGTGATCCAACCTACATCATCCTATAATAGTTACAACTCGACTGGATCCTCCAATTCCGAGCTACTCTAATACAGTGTAAACGAAGACGTGAAAGGAACTGACATTCATAAGGCAAGAAGTTTCAAGAGTCCATGCATAACCAAAATAACCAGTGCTTCATTAAATTTTTACAACCAGGAGCCTTGCTCAACCATCGATCATTACAAAATACAAGGACCGAGTCTATATACTCAAGAAAATTCGCCTAACAGAGGCGTGCTCAGTCATCCAAGACATGGTGTCCCTTCAATCAAAATTGGACTGATATTCTTCGTCAGGCACCACCTTAACTGCACATGGCTCCTGCAAGGGGAGTAGCTGAGCCATTAAGTGCTGAGTTAGCATGTGCAGACTTCTCTAGCTAGTCGAGGACTCTAGCATGGCTTCTTTGGAAAAAATGGTACACAGGACCCTCTCGGGAAGATAGCTTGTCGGATCCTCCATACCCTACACTTAATGAGTGAGGAGAGGTTTCAACCACCCCCTCTCATCTTCATTTAATCCAAGCGAGAAATAGGATCGAGATCGGATTTGATGGCACCTGGAGATCGCGATGACCCCCTCTGTGACTGAACTAGACGCCTTTGGCCCCTCTTGCACAACTCTTTTTATTTTCCAAATGACCACGGGCTATGACCCTGCATTTATTCTAAAAGAGGATTTCAGCGTTCGTGAATAGGAAGGGGATGATCCTTGCTCATCACAGTCGCGATGAGCGAAACGCTGAGATGGCTTAATTTGGTGCCACGCGTCCCTCTCAGATCTGACGGTCCTGAACTCAATCGGCGATATTGTGGGCCCTGGTCCTGGACGCTCCTGGCACTTCACGTTTCGAGGATATGAAGGAGCTGCTCTTTGTGCGTCGGAGTCACGATGGGTGAAAAAGTGAGGCACCTAATCGCACACCACATGTTTCTTTTGGATGGACGGCTGAGACTACTCTGTGATGCTGCGGGCCCGACTTTCGACGCTTTCGAGGTTCAGGGTTTCAAGATGTAAAATGACATGGAACCTTCACCCTTAGAACTCCCAAATGCCAAAATGTCATCGCAATTAGATCTCACGCCACACGTCCTTTGGATGGACGGTTGTTGTCCTTTCCTGCATGCAATATAGGCGCTATCCATTGCACTAATCTCGGTGCAACTCTGCTAATCGCGATTTCCCGCCAACCATCAATTTTTTCCTCTGGATGAATCTGGACCGTCGACAATATAATTTTGCCCACTTACTTGTTTGGAAACCTGAAACGATATTTTTTCATGCTACGCTTGGGCGCTTCTCGTGCAACTTGCAGACCTGAATACTCTTGTGCCCAGGACAAGAATTGTTACTAACATTAGGCCCCATGGGGGATAGAGTCATCCCTATGATGCTCTAAGGACTCATTTTGCAGTTCCAGTGCCTTGATGTTGGGTTATGGAGTCATTTATTTAAAACTTAAAAAAAGAAAGAAAAACAATATTTACAACCGTGAAAGAGCCATGTGCAACTCAAGAGAAAAATATTTTTAGGAAATGCCCATTCATAGGGCCATTGAAAGCTTCTCGGTCTTTCAAATTATGTAACCTGTAAGTATTATTCGAGAATACTTCGGAGACTTTGAAAGGCCCGATCCACAGGGCTTCAAATTTTCTGTGCTTTCCTTTATCTTGTTTAGGAGCATCCGATTTCAGTACCAAGTCTCCTATCCAAAACTCTTCCTTCTTGGACTTCTTATCAAAAACCTGCTTGATCTTTTGCTGACGGTCCTGACTCCTGCTCATTACCTATTCTCTGGCCTGTTGAACTTCCACTAGCTGATGAATCCTCCTGATCATGTCATCAGGCTCTTCTTGATGATCCTGGAGGAATTTTGCTACAGGGATGGCTAGCTGAGAAGGAAAAACAACCTCCGCCCCATAGACTAATTGGAAAGGGGAGATGCCTAGAGATTTCTTTGGGGTCACTCGATCGGCCCATAGAGAAAATTTCAACCTTGAGTGCCAGGCCTTCTTGTTGTCCTCCAATAGTCTTTTGATGATCCTTATCAGGATTTTGTTGGAGGATTCTGCTAAGCCATTGCCCTGGGGATAGTATGGGGTGGAATGAATCAGCTTGATCCCGAAACACTCACAAAACTGGGCTAATGGCTCAGCCCTGAAGGAGGCTGCATTATCAATGACAATTTTACTTGGGCAGTTGAACCTTGTGATGAGATCTTCCAGGAATCCAATGATTACCTTGTGGGAAGCATTCCTGGTGGGGATAGCTTCAATCCATTTGGTAAAGAAATCTGTAGCAGTCAGGATCCATCTGTGCTGCCCACTGGAAGCGGGGTGAATTTCTCCAATGAAATCTAGGCCCAATTGCTGGAAAGGTCCTGAAACAACCGCAGGATTTAACGGAAAGAACTTAAGCTATTGTTTTCCTGCAAATCTTTGACATTTGATGCAGGATCTGACCCTTCTGCAGACATCAGTGAACACAGTGGGCCAGTAGTATCCAGCCCTGAGGATTTCGTGGGTTGTGGTTTTCCAGAAATGATGCCCTCCACACAGGCTGTCATGAAATTCAACCATGATCATGTCAGCCTCTTGTGGATCTACACATTTCAAAAGCAACCCCAGGGGGTCTTTCCAATACAAAACTCGATCGACAAGGCAGTATCTGAATTCTTTTAGCTTCAGAGATTTTTCCTTGTTTCTTTGCAGGCCATCTGGAGGCCGCAACTCTTGCAGAAAATATATGGCATCCCTATACCAGGGACATCGAGCCAATGGGGGATCCCTTTGAGGGTCTTTTTCAGACAGCTGATCCTGCTAAGTTCCTGAGCATTCATTGATGAAACTTACCCCCAAATCTTGGCAATTGGCTTCAGCCAACATCTTGGCTAAACCTTGACCTTTGATCAATTTGGTAGGTTTTATTTCCAAGTCAAATTCCAGAATCTTGGCTATCCACTTGCTCCTCCTCCTGTCTATGTCGGGCTGAATAAGAATGTCTTTAATAGCAGCTGAGGGGACATAGGCAATGATTTTTAACTACAGGACGTAAGTTCTAAAGGCCTTGAGAGCCTTTACTAGGGCATAAGCCTGCTTCTCCATAGCGTCATACCTGACTTCATCATCCCTCAATGCTCGGTTGAAATAGGCAATAGGCTGCTCTAGCCCAACCTCATTTGTCTGTAATAAAACAACAGCCACCGTATCAGGTGAGGCAAAGGATAAAATAAGGAAATCCTTTGAGTAATCGGGACTGATAAGCACAGGGGCTTCAGTCAAGGCCTTCTTTATTTGCTCGAAGGACTTTCGCGATTCAGAATTCCACCTTACTTCATTTCCCTTCCTTAACATGGTTGTTATAAGTTTTACCTCCTCAGCAAAGTTAGGAACGAACCTCCTCAAAAAATTAATCTTGCCAAGGAAAGATTGGACTTCCTTCCTGTATCTCGGGATTGATAAGGCTTGTATTGCCTCAACTCTACTAGGATTGATCCTGAATCCTTCCGCTGATACTATGTGGCCTAGTAACTTTCCCTTCTGCATGGCGAACATAGATTTCTTAGGGTTTAATGAAATGCCAAAACTCTTGCATTTCAGGAAAACCTTTCTGAGATGACAACAGTGTTCTTTATCAGATTTTGAGAATACTATTATGTCATCCAGATAGATGACCACAAAGTTATCTTTTTCCCCAATGAGAGATATATCCATGGCACGTTGAAACGTTGCCCCTGCATTCATAAATCCAAAAGGCATTTTGGAATTCATGAATGTACCCCATGGAGTGGTAAATGTCGTCTTTTCCCTGTCCTCAGCCAGAATAGAGATTTGGTTGTAGCCATAAAATCCATCGATCATGGATATCCTGGATGCTCCTGTTTTCCTCTGCAATATATGTTCCATCTTTGGTAAGGGGTAGTTATCCTTTCGCGAGCTCCTGTTCAGGTTTTTGAAATCTACACAGAGTCTGATTTATCCATTCTTCTTCCTTACTGGGACCAAGTTGGCCACCCACTCTGAGTATCTCATTGGCACGATGATTTGGGCCTGCAGCAGTTTCTTTACTTCCCTCTCCATGATAGGTAGCAGCATAGGATTGATCTGTCTTAGCTTCTACCTAAATGGCTTTGCCTCCCTTTTCAATGGGATTTTATGCTCAGTGACAGAAGTGTTATATGTTTTGAGATCTTCATAGGTCCAGGCAAAAACATCAGCAAATTCCCTCAAAAGTCCAGCGTATTCAGACCTCTGCTCCTTTGTCAGAGTTCTTGACAATTTAACAAACTTGGGTTCACTCTCAGTGCCAATGTTGCACTGAATAGTATTAGCGTCATCCTCTGAGCTTTCCCCTTTTAATGACACATCATTTCTATCAAAAATCCTTTCCAAAGGAATTAGTCCCCTTGGAATATGGTTGTTGGGGAGCTACACAATGTCACGCTCTATGATTTTACTCAGAAACTTACCCCCATAAAGCTCTTCTTCAGAGATAGAGTCTTGGTCGATATGCATCTCTAAAAATTCTTCAACAGTTTCCAAGAGTATCTTGATCTCAAGATCATCCTCGAATACCTTCCAATGTTTGATGTTATCAGGTATGGAGGGCCTGTATTTTACTTCTACATCGTATCTAAATTTGGGCGGCAAGGGCACTTTTAAATTACTTGTTGATGTAGCCAAGGAATCTGCTACCGTGTTCTTCTCTCTTGGGATGAAAGAAATGTTGAATGTTGAGAAGAAACTGTCAATTAAATCCCATACCTCATTCCTATATCTTCTGAGTCGAGGATGCTTAGCCTGATAAGCGTTTCTAATCTGCTGGACCACCAACTCTGCATCTCCAAACATTGCTACCTCCTGAATTCCCATTTCCTTTGTGTATATTAATCTTAGGACAAGATCTTCATACTCCACCACATTGTTGGTAGCTTCAAATTCTAATTTGTATGACAGAGATACGGTTTCCTGAGCAGGTGACACAAAAAATACCCCAGCACCAACGCCTTCCCTGGAAAAGGCTCCATCAAAAAACATTTTCCAGATGGGGGTGATGGAGGGAGGAAATTTATGGGAAGTGGTGGGCGGCTTTCTGAGTTTTCGAGGAGGCTCAGGAGCATTAGTGAGTTGTAGTACACTGGAACCTAAATCAGTGTCCAAGGAAAAAATGGGATGGTTGGTAGGGTTGGCTTCATCACTGATTATATAGGCCATTTGGGCTTCCCTATATAGCCTCCTATGTTCTCCTCCAAACACTGGGATAGTAGCATATGTGAGGTCCATCTGCAAAGTTCCCCCCAATATTTTTATCCAAGATCTTGATAACAACATACCGAACTTGGGGGGAACATCAGCCACTACAATATCCATGACCACACTTTTCATGGGAAACTAAAACAAGGTCACGACCAGGTCTTTGATAACTCCTAGACATTGAACTTTCCTGGAGTCAAAGGAATAGAGGTCATGATAGGCTCGGGTGACTTCTAGCCCTAACTCCTGCATGACGATTTTGGGCATGAGGTTGTGAGAATCCCCCAAATCCATCAAGCAGTTATGCAGCACCTTGTCATGTATGTTCAAGGAAGTGTAGAAGGGAGGGGATGAGTCATTCTTGTCTTCTACCATAGGACCTAGAATAACTGCAGGCTTTTCATCTTGCAAATTGATGGAGTCTGTGGGAAGGCATGAGACCTTAGACTGTAGAAGCTCAAAGAAGCGTTTCTTGAATCCTTCATGTTTAATTAATTTGGTCAGGGGCACAGGGATTCTAATCTTTTGAATTTCATGCTCGAAATTAAAAGAAGATGTAAGCTTTGGGATTTATCTTATTTCAGGAACATGACTCTGGACTATGGGAGAGAGGGGTCAGGTCTTCTTACCTCTGTGACTGTCTGCTACTTCATTAGCAGGCTTTTCTATTCTAGTGAACTTCTCAGGAACATCAGGTGCTACTGTCTTTTTCTTGGACCTCAGGTCATACCTGCCTTGGCTTCCACTAGCCTTATCTCCCTTACTCAATTCATTTAGATGACTGTCCATGAGAGACTCCTCGTATGTTGATTAAGTGAGATGAGGAAAAGGAGGAGTGTCTCCGAAGCAATGGATTACAGGATCAAGCTCATCTATTCCCCCCTCTTCCTCCTCGGCCACAAAATTGTTTTGAAAAGGGGCCTGAACTTTCTAGTCTTCTCTGTCTCTTCCCCTCTCTCTTTGCATAGTAGGGGGAGNTTTTGTGGCCGATGAGGAAAAGGAGGAGTGTCTCCGAAGCAATGGATTACAGGATCAAGCTCATCTATTCCCCCCTCTTCCTCCTCGGCCACAAAATTGTTTTGAAAAGGGGCCTGAACTTTCTAGTCTTCTCTGTCTCTTCCCCTCTCTCTTTGCATAGTAGGGGGAGCCATATTGCTTGGCCTCCTGAAACCTCCTTTGTTTTCGATGTTTTGAGGGCCCTTGTATGCTTGACTCCCCTCCACCTTCATTCTCTCCATATCTGCAGACAGATACTTCACCATCTTGGTCAGTTCATCCACTTGAGGGTGGGGCACCGATGGGCCAGAAGTCGAGGCTTCAGATCTTCCTTTTCTCTTGTCTGTGTCAACCTTGTTCCTCAATCTCTCAGACACTAATACATTAGATTCCACCTCTATGGCCGCATCTTGCATTTGAGATAAGGAGGTGGCTCTTCTTTCTCTCAATAAAAGATAGAAATCGAGGCCAAACGCACTAGCATAAGAAATCTTGGTAGAGGCTTCTGAGGGCTTTATCTCAGCAGGAATTTTATTATACATCTTATTGAATATTTTGAAGAAGTCAGAGACAGAATCTCCTTCCATCTTCTTCAAAGACCCGAACTTTGTCATGTAGTACATGAAATCCTTCCTATCTCCCCATTGTCTCAGGAAAGCACTATCTAGAGCTTCGATCCCAGCAATAGATCCGAGGGCCAATCCTCTAAACCACTTCCTCACCTCACCATTCAGGCTCTAGATGAAGACTCTCATCCAGACATATTCATTTTCAATGTTCAGGTTGTCTGCATAACTGTAGAAAGAAGCCAAGTGATCTTCCGCAGTTATATCTCCTTCCCTAGTGAACTTGGGCATACACTTCAAGTAATCTCCAGCAGGGAGAGGATTCATAGGATGGGGTAGGATTAAGGGGGCATATCGGGCAGCAACTATGGCATCCATTCTATTTAGAGGGGGATTAGCACCAACCATAAAAATATTAGGTGGGGGAGGACTTGGAGGAGAAGGAGTGTGAGCGGGGGATATCGGGAATGAGCCTCTGAGTGGAACGGGAAACAATAGGGGATTTAGGGAGAAGGCTACGGGCTCAAGTTAGTGGACGCTCTTCTTTGTGCCGAAGTGGCAATAGTAACAAAAGGAGGAGTGGGGAAATCTTCTGTGGTCCCGGGTCTATGCCAAGGTACAGTTTCAGGGGAGAGGGGAGTGACAAGGATTTGTCCTTCTGATCCGAGACCAGGAGAGGAAAACTCAGTAGGAACACTCCCGAAATTTAGGAAACGGGAAACTTCAGAAATAGGTCTGTCAAGAAACTGAGGAGAAGAAAATGGAGTTCCTACAGAAGGATATGGTGGATTATCTGGTTCAGCGGTGGAAGCTTCTCCTTCAGAGGCCTTTCCTTTTCTGAGAACCACCTTCGGATCAGTTTCAGGTGCAACTAGAGGCAACTGTGGATGGGACCGTGCGTACCTGCCTCTGAAAGCCACAATTAACATGGCATGTTTTCCACAATGGAGTCACCAGGTGAACAGTAGAAATCTTCAAGGGCTCTCATACCTTATGCACCTTCATAATCAGAGGCTCAATGTCGTTCAATCCGGGGAAAATTTTCAACTTCGTCCCCGGCAACGACGCCAGAAATGTTAGCGTCAGAAGTCACTCCTGGATTGCTTGCAGGAGTAGAGCCCAACACCCATCAGTTTTATGTCACGATAGATTTAATGGGTGATCAAATGGGTAGAGACTTAGGAATATATCATTCTAACTCGGAGACTGGGTCTGGTATGTAAGGAACGAAGGAGGTCTTGATCTAACTTCAGTCAGTGAGTTGATTAAAAGATGAGCAGGTGGAAGACTTGGTGAGAGGAGTGAGCAAACTACATCGGGCGTTAGGCCTTTTGGGAGTTTGCAGAAGAAAAACTCTGAATGCAAGATCCTCTTGGTTCAGGGCTTCAAGGAACTGAAAGGGGGGCTTGACTGGATCCTCCAATTCCAAGTCGTTCAGCGCTAAGAAAATCACAGAGACCAATTAGAAACAATGCAACTGTTACAGTGATCCAACCTACATCATCCTATAACAGTTACAACTCGAATGGATCCTCCAATTCTGAGTTTCTCTAATACAGTGTAAACGAAGATGTGAAAGGAACTAACATTCATAAGGCAAGAAGTCTCAAGAGTCCATGCATAACCAGAATAACCAGTGATTCATTAAAGTTTTACAACCGGGAGCCTTGCTCAACCATTGATCATTACAAAATACAAGAATTGAGTCTATAAACTCAGGAAAATTTTCCTAACAGAGGCGTGCTCAGTCATCCAAGACATGGTGTCCCTTCAGTCAAACTCGGACTGATATTCTTCATCAGGCGCCACCTTAACTACGCATGGCTCCTGCAAGGGGAGTAGCTGAGTCATTAAGTGTCAAGTTAGCATGTGCAGACTTCTCTAGCTATTCGAGGACTCTAGCATGGATTCTTTGGACAAAACGGTACACAGGACCCTCTCGGGCAAACAGCTTGACAGATCGTCCATACCCTACACTTAATGAGTGAGGAGAGGTTTCAACCACCCCCTCTCATCTTCATTTACTCCAAGCGAGAAACAGGATCGAGATCAGATTCGACGACACCTGGAGATCGCGATGACCCCCTCTATGACTAAACTCGATGCCTTTGGCCCCTCTTGCACAGCTCTTTTTATGTTCCAAGTGACCATGGGCTGTGACCCTGCGTTTATTCTAAAAGAGGCTTTCGACATTCGTGAATAGGAAGGGGCTGATCCTTTCTCATCACAGTCTTGATGAGAGAAACATCAAGATGGCTTAATTTGGCGCCACGCATCCCTCTCAGATCTGACAGTCCTGAACTCAATCGATGATATTGTGGGCCCTGGTCCTGGACACTCCTGGCACTTCGCGTTTCAGGGATATGAAGGGGCTTCTCTTTGTGCGTCGGAGTCGCGATGGGAGAAAAGGCGAGGGGCCTAATCACACACCATGTGTTTCTTTTGGATGGATGGATGAGACTGCTCCGTGATACTGTGGGCCCGACTTTCGGTGCTTTCGGGGTTCGGGGTTTCAAGATGTAAAACAACATGGAACCTTCACCCTTCGAACTCCTGAATGCTGAAATGTCGTCGCAATTAGATCTCACGCCACGCGTCCTTTGGATGGATGGCTACTGTCCTTTCCTTCACGCAATATAGGCGCTATCCATCTCACTAATCTTGGTGCAAATCTGCTAATCAGGATTTCCCACCGACTGTCGATCTGTTCCTCTGGATGAATCTGGATCGTCGACAATATAATTTCGCCCGCTTACTTGCTTGGAAGCCTGAAACGGGATTTTTCCGTGCTGCGCTTGGGCGCTTCTTATGCAACTTGCATTCTTGAATACTCTTGTGCCCAGGACAAGAATTGTTACTAACACTAATCTTACACTGTTGATCTTTCCATTCGATCGTTGTTGTTCTTCTTCCTTGCCTATCTGTCTGCTGATCTTCCTTGCCTGCCTGTTTGTCATCATTGTTGTTGTTCTTGCCATCAATGACAAGCACGCTCTTCTTATAAACATGCCAACAAGGGGCCATAAGGGTTTGAATAGAGGGTTACAAGAGTGACCCAAATTCACTATGAGATTAAGAGGAAGCAGCAACAGAGGGTAGTCTGATCCAAAAACAAAGGATCAAAACAAGCAGTTACACCAACGTGGCCATAAGGTAATCATAAGGGTTTCGCACATGAAAATCAGGGATCTATGTTTATGAATGTTTTGGGTATAGAGTGTAACATCATACCTCGATATTTCATGAGAGGCCTACCACTTCTACATGTCAGCTAAGACAAGGTACATAGCATGATCGTGGTGTGATTAATTCCCATGGCATGTTATGGGTGAAGTCGATTTGTAAAGGTTAGAAGAAGGTGTGTTTTGCAAGCTAAAAGAACATCAAAAAATTAAAATCAAAATCGATTTACCAAGAACTTTAAATGAAATAATCCTATAATCCATTTTCCAATCGATTTTTGGTATACAAAGGCTCCAAAATATAACCTTACAGTCCAAGAGCAACTCAAAACAAATGTTTCATTGTTATATGATAAGATTTAAAGCAAAACAACATTCATTAAAGAGTTGTAAGTGCATTGACCCTTCTAAAGACTAAGCCTTAGATAAAATCAAAATGCAAATTGAGTTTCAATTTGCTTGATTCATGCTTATAATCATGAATCAAGCATGAAAATGTGAAATAAAAATGAAATGAAGAATCAAAAAATCCTTTTTACAACCAAATAGTCACCTTTAAATAGCAATATTTATAGGATGAGGCGTAGGCAGCTACAGGGATTGTCATTTGTCACTTTAAAAAGAAAAAATATGTAGGGCTGCCAACACAACTTAGATTCATCCGAGTTTTGATAAAAAAAAAAAATTGATGTGTTGGAGTTGTCTAAGAGAATTTTTTGACAGTTGATGGTCGAGTTAGTTGGATTGGTGAAGTGTTTTAGTCGTCGATGGTTGACGGTTAGGTTGGTCGGATTGGTGAAGTGATTTAGTTTCCAATGGAATTAACCGATGTCAGTTCGGTCGATTTGGCAAAGAGTTTTGTTCACAAACAAATGTTTTCAATGACCAATGGTCAGGACAACTGATTTAGCAAAGTGTTCTAATGAAATAAGAGAAAGCGTCGATCCTTGGGCATCGACCGAGATGGAGAAGTGTTGGTTCATCCAAGAGAAATGACTGATGGTTAATGAAGGAAAGAGGGTGATGATGTGTCATGCCACATCAACATCCATGTTTCATGCCACATCAACCAAAATTACATGTTAGAGTCTACATGTCATGCCACATTAGCATCCATGTGTCAGTCCACGTTAGTAGTTTTCACGTAAGCCAAAAGAAGTGGTCAATGGTCGATGGTCAGGTTGTTGGTTGTGGAGCTTGATTATATTCTTGTTTCATAAGTCTATGTTTTCATCCTTGTTTATACCCCATGAATACTATGCACCCCTCCACTTGGGGGGGTTGCAGAGGGGATTTACCCCCTATGAGGTCCAGGGGAAAGTGGGGGTTTGGGGGCAAAGCCCCAGAAGGAAAATTACCTTGTAAATGTATATTGCAATTTCATAGTAAATCTAGACCGTTCATTATAAGGTTGCAGATTTGATGGTAGAATTTGTGTTAGGATTTTTTTTTCCCTAGAAGGAAACCCTCTTTTATGAGGGAAATGTATTTCGATTATGCATCATTGTGAATATTGTATTATGAGAGAGGATATTGTGAGAGAAAGAATAGGAAGTTGCAACGGGTGTGTTGTAGGTTGTATCCCTTCATTTGCTGGATAATAAAAAGGAAGGACATGGCAATTTATCTGGTGGACATAGCCCACATTGGGTGAACCATGTATATATGTGTCTCTATTGTTGTGTGTATATTCTGTGTTTTATTTCCGCATTTTATTTTATTGTATTTATCCATGATCCTATTTTTCTAACAACTAGTATCTGAGCGAAAGGTAACTCATAGGAAAAGAGGGTTCTTGATTCAAGTGGGAGCAATGGCAGAAGATGGAAAGTTTAGGGTTGAGAAATTTGACGAACAAAACTACCAGTTATGGAAGATGCATATGGAAGAGTATTTATATCAAAAGTATCTATTCCTACCATTTGGTGGAATAGAAAAGAAGTCGATGACCATGAAGGACGGAGAATGGGAGGTTCTTGATAGAAAGGCACTAGGAAAGATACGGTTGAGCCTGGCAACATCGATGGATTTCAATATTTTGAAAGAAAAGAAAACGAAGGAGATGATGGATGCATTGGATAAACTATATGAAAATACACTTAATGTCCAATAAGGTATTTTTAATGAAGAGATTATTTAATATGAAGATGTCATAAGGTGGGTATGTTGCAGATCATTTAAATGAATTTAATATGGTTACTAATCAACTAAGTTATGTAAAAGTGGACTTTGATGAAGAGGTCAGAGCTCTTCTAATATTTTTCTCATTGCCATAAAGCTAGAATGGCTTGGTCATGGTTGTAAGTAACTCTATCTCTTGTTCAAACACTTTAAAATTTAATGATGTTGTTTGTGTTATCCTTAGTGAGAAAATGTGATTGAAAATCATAGGTGAGACATCAGGAAATGAATTAAACATGGAGAACAAGGGGAGACAAAATGATATTGGAAAGGGATTAGGGAACCACAACAATTCTAGGAAGGGAAGATCTAAATCTAGACTGGGAAAGATAGAGTGTTGGAATTTTTGGAAGAAAGGACATCTGAAGAAAGAGTGCAGAGCTCCAAAAAACAAAGAGATGGAAAGCAGGAGAAAAATCAGGAAGAAAATGTAACAGGTGATGTGTTACAAGATGATTTGATTCTTTATATAGATAATACTTGTGAGTCTTGGGTAGTATATTCAGGGGCTTCATTTCATGCCACACCCCATAGGAAACATTTTCTATATTATGTTCAAGGTGATTTTGGACAAGTTCATTTGGGTGATGATGCACCATGAAAAATTGTTGGAATGGGAGAGGTAAAAATAATGAAAAGGAATGGAAACCAATGGTTGTTGAAAGAGGTAAGACATGTTCTAAATCTAAGGAAAAATCCAATTTCAACAGGGCAGTTGGCAAGTGAAGGTTGTATATCCATATTTACAGATAAGGTGTGGAAGGTCACCAAAGGATCACTAGTGATAGAAAAATGAGAGAAGGTAGGTACATTGTATTTATGTATAGGTAATACTGACTCCTCTATCTCTTTAGCTTATACAAGAGTGGATACAACACTTTGGAATCATAGGCTTGGACACATGAGTGAGAATGGGATGGAGATACTTCACAAAAGAAATTTTTTGCCATATCTTAAACAAATTGATTTTGATTTTTGTGAGCATTGTGTTTATGGAAAACATAAGAGAGTCAAATTTATCAGAGTCGGAAAAGAAAATAAGAGTGAAAGGTTATAG
>JASDQU010880308.1:6707-31800 GCA_032191745.1 Picea mariana
AAAAGATCAACAAAATGATAAACCTTCCCTCTTTCACACGCCCTGGGCTTGCATGCTTGCTGTGTTAAAATATCAACAACAACGACAGGCATATAAGCGAATTGAGGGGAGAGAGACCCGTCTTCGCAGAGAAACACTAGATCATCAAGCGGGGCAATTTTTTCCCAAGGGTTGGGTTAACTCCATCTGAAAAATAGAGGCAACAAAAATAAAATCGTCGAGGAAACAACTCCATTGCTGGGTGAATTTTTGCGCAAAACACAAGGGTTTAATCGATGTAGAAAAAAAAATCGGTCGCACCAGTCAAATCAATGAGTCTACAGACTAAACGTGTTGGGCATAAGGGTTGCATGGAGGATTAAGAAGATCAAGAGAGAAGCCACCCATGGCAGCGAGTGTTAAACAGAAAATCATAACCATAACTTCTCTTAATAAACTGAAAATTTTTCTTATTTCATTGTACAGAACAATCTTAATTGAAAATTCCCAACTTGTTCCAAAATCTAATACCATATTCATCATTATCTAATTTCACATACAAATATTTTAACCAATCTACCAATGCAAAATTTTACACATGCATATCGTAACCGAAGGCGAAGAGTCAAAAGTGGTTGTCCCGTGCTCGTGCTCCCTCCAAATCCTTATTGCTAACTGTTGAGACCTCACCAGTACCTCCCAACCAACGCTAGGGGTACTCTTCTTCCCCCTGATCCCCCGAGCCGCAAAGGGGCCACACACACAAACCGTATAAAACTATCTCTCAGCTCACCTCGCAAGGTCGAGCTACCACTCTGTATTTGAGTTGGGTATCCCAAATCCCACAAGAAAAATCAGTCAAGGGTAAAAACTGGGAGCATAACCTTACACATACCAGATGTGATCCATTCCTCTCATTTTCCATTTATTTTATAGAGTTCTTTTAGTGATTAGTTGCCAAATCCACATTTAATTCTTTTTATTAAAATTTTATTAAGAATATTCACCCCTGTACACTTGTCACTCAATATCTTAGTGGCAACAGGAATTTATTTAATTAATTAAATTAATTTGTCAAATTCCCTCACCCACCTACAATTGTTCCTAAAAACACTCCTTCATGTCCCTTTATTCCCTTAACGACTGACGCTTTTCTTAAAGCTTAGTTGAATTCAAATTTGGAAAGTTCTCTAGACTAGATTATGTTCTATGTTCCACATTCCTTTTGTATTTAAGTTTCTCCGTTTTGGTATAAGTTCTAAATTAACAAGTTTTGCACATAGCCAACAATCAAATATTTGGATAAATCGTTTCTCCTTTAATTTTTAAATTTGATTTTTCTTCATCCCCCTTTTATTAATTGATTAATTAGTTTTAGACCTTATAACCCCAATTAAACCTATGCTCTAATTTCAATTAGGCTTAGCACAATTGGTTTTAAGGGAAATCTTATAATTATTAAACTTTACTCATACAACATTTATTTTAAGGATGACCAAGTCAAAATGAGATATTGTTTTCTAGGTACCTAGGTTCATTGACTCACTAGTGTTAAAACCATGATGTGTTTTTCAAGATGCACTACGTGCTCCAAGGGTGTCACTCTCCTTTCTTCATGTTTCATTTATGCATCGTGCCCTTCAAGATGCATTACGTGATCCAAGGGTGCCACTCACATTTATTTATGTTTTATTTATGTGACATGCCCTTCAAGATGCACTACGTGCTCCAAGGGTGCCACTCGCCTTTTGACTGATTTTGGTAGATGTCAATCCCTTGGAGTCAATAATACATTAAGTAACCTTGTGGGAGACTAAGGGCCTCTAAGGAATAAGGACCCTACCTTATTGCACGCCCCTTAGAATTTTCATGAGTGACTATCTCAGTCTGCTCTTACAACATCGTGGATATCTCGAAATAGGTAATCGTTAACCTACAGTTTCAGCCATGAAGATAGTGCTAGTAGGTTGTGGCAGGGTTGCTGCCACACCTCCCCCTCAATATCTTTGGTTGTCGTGCATGACCCCTTTACTCCAATTCTGAGTCTGATTAACAAGCTATCGTCAGCCTGCATCCATCAAAAAAACATTTCAGCGAGCCATAAACAAAATCATAATATACCAGTCATATGTCACATATGCAATAACAAAAATACTCAAACCATAAACAGTCCACTGCCTGACTCGATCCGAAGTCGAAGGGGGTCCATCGATGCCATCGACATCCTCAATATGTCAAGAGTCCTGCACACTCAGGAGAAACTAGTCAATAGCACCTATCGACACATATATAATTAAATAACATATCACCATATCCACATCATCATCATAATCCATAAGCGAAACAATCAATCATATAATGAACCGGATCACTTGCACACAAGTGTCCTAAAAAATAAGTCAAGTCATGTGGGCACAAAAGAGAGGGATGTTACAGATGCAATGTTTGATGAATATCATTTTATAAAATCAGAAATTTGTAAAAGATGAAAGTTACAAAGCATGACTAGTAGCAGAAGGGTATTTGGAAGGCATTGATTTCCATGAATGTTTCTCACCAATTTTTAAGCTTGTTTCTATTCATGTTGTGTTAGCACTAGTTGTGTTTCTTGATCTTGAGTTAGTGCAACTAGATGTTAAAATTGTTTTACATGGAATTTTTTATAAGGAGATGTATATGGAACAACCAAAAAGGTTAGTTCAAGATCACAACATAGTATTTGTTTGCAAACTTAGGGAAGTCATTGTATGGCTTGAAACATGTCAGGAGAATGGTACAAGAAGTTCATTCCTTCATGGTAATCCAAATTTTGCAAGAAGTGAGTATAACTATTGTGTTTATGGTATATTCATTATCTTGGTATCATTTGTTATTCTTGTTTCAAGAAAAAGCATGTTTGATATCAATAGGTTGGCTTAGTTGGTTAGGACGTTTGAAATGAAGGATTTAGGAGTAGAGAAACAAATATTGGGAATGGAAATACATAGAGACAAGAAATATGGTAAGCTTTGGTTATCTCAACATAAGTATGCGGTGAAGATAATCAAGAAATTTGGTATGAATAAAGTGAAACCAGAACATATCCCTTTGGATTTCCATTGTAATATTTCTTTAGGTTTATGTCATAGTAATGAAGAAGAAAAGGGTTATATGTGTCATGTATTATATGCTAGTAGGAAGTTTGATGTATGCAATGAAATGGGTGTTGATGATTGCAATGGAAATGGGTGTTGATGATTGCAATGGAAATGTTCAAGTATTTATCATGCAGTTGGTGTTGTCAGTGGACACATGGAAAAACCAAGTGAAGATCATAGAAATGGGTGCTTTCGTATCTTAGAAGTGTAGAAGCACAAGTACCACCTACATTGGTTCTAGGTATTTATTCTATGGTTATGATTCAGGAGGTTTGGACAAGAGGATACCTACCTCGGATTATGTCTTGCAAGAATGCAAGGATCTATTGGGTAAATTTGGAAAAGTATAGGATAAGGTGTTCTATGGCGGTCAAAGTGTTATGCATTTGACTAACGGTTCAACATATCAAAATGGGACAATGCATCATTTTGTAAGATAGGTTATTGATGGAGGAGGAATAGTACATACTGGAGAAAATCATGAAGACATGTTCATGTAACCAGTACTGTTAGAGAAGTTGGAGAGAAACGATGGTGTTTGGATTCTCTTTGCTTGCAAAAGAGGTCATGAATGGGCTTGGGAAAGGTATCAGGTAAATTGTTGTCAAGGTGGAGATTGTTAAATTGTGACAACAAATTAAAACAAATTGTAAATACTAAAATTTACCCATGTAAATATTTAGTGGTGTTGTTTTATGAATTGGTGGAAGTTTGTATAACTGGAAGTAGTTCTCGTAAATATGTAACTATGTAACAATTCCAATATATATATATATATATATATATATATATATATATATATATATGAATCCCGAGAGATATATTTTGGGGCTCAGGGTAAGTCTTATTGTAAGCCTATATTAAATAATAAATATATCCATACCTTTCCCCATGGATGTTTCTTTGACACATTACCAAATTTTTACCACGTAAATCTCATGTGTTATCTAAGTAATTGTTTTGTCTCTATTGTCATATTTCTTGCATTTAATTATTGTTTCAGGATCTAAATCCCAATAGAAAAGTCCATCTAAAATATACACAATGTTAATTATAATGTTGTATAAGAAGTAGGTAAATTTAGAAGTAAAAAATATAAATTTAATACTTCCTTTTACAATATATTTAAACTTATTTTTAAGAGATTCTAATTTTTTGCTAGTTTTTATAATAAGTATAATGAACAAGTTCATAACTAGAATTTGCATATTAATAAAATGAAAAATAATATTGGATCTTTGCTATGTGTCTTAGATATGAAAATGTTATCACATGCCATATATTCAAGAATAAGTTAAAGAATCTCCTTTATTTTATTAATATCAAAACCCTTAAGGTAGGGAAACATGTTACAATTAATTATTTTATGGAATAAATCCACTCTTGTTTACTTGCCTCTTTGAGGGAGAAACTTCCTAATGAACTAAGGTTCAAATACAATAAATTCCACATACTCCATCCTTATTTATAAATAATCAGCCTTCTAATGAGCTAAGCTCCAAATACAATAAACTCCACATACCATAAGGATGACTCCATCCTTATTTATAATTAATCAGGAGACCCTAATCATAACAACCTCCTAAGTACCAAGTGGACCTTCTTTAATGAGACCCCATTACATTCATTCAACACTAAGTATAATAGTGGGCCTTCTTTAGTAATATAGTGGACCTAATCCACCTTACATTAAATGGCCTCCATTATTATTACTCTACTATGAACCCTTCGGTCCCCCATTACACCCCTACAGAGGATCCCAACAATATTTCTTGTTAAAAACTCATAAATGAGTTACGAGAGAAGGACGTAGTTCTTGACACCTTGCAACATGTCATTTGATTTTATTTTAATGCAATTTACTCTCTTGTTATCCATGAGTAGTTTTCTCCTAATTTTGAGAAGCATACAAAAGAAAAATATTGCACAAGTAACGACAACATTGTGAATTTTTCATTTCTAGTCCTCGAGATCTTGAAATTTCAAAATCACTATGTTGAGAAATTTTAATTGTGATTCCCCAAGAAGTGTTGTCTAAAATAAATAATANAGGAGAAAACTACTCATGGATAACAAGAGAGTAAATTGCATTAAAATAAATAATATTTTTAACTTATTGTTAAATAAATTATAACTTTTGTCAATAGTGATTTATTGGGTCAATGAAATCAGGGTGATGTTATTACTCCCACTAAGGTTCAAGTCTCTTCATTGATGTGTGTGATTATATTTATTGTGCTCTAATGAAATCAGGGTGATGTTATTACTCCCACTAAAGTTCAAGTCTCTTCATTGATGTGTGTGATTATATTTATTGTGCTCTTGTATTTGATATAGCAGTTGATGCCATGTGCAAGTCATACATCTTCGAATACTTTGACAAAATAAATAAACCCCACTTTTACTCAAAAGATTCCAATTTAAATGTTGTAATTTGATTATAATAATATAAACTCTCCTAATAATGAACTTACCACATCAAAATAATTGGAGAATAATATGTAAACATTCATCTTTCTAATAATTTTAATAAGTACATAAAATCCATTATTTTAAAAAATAAATAAATAAAATTATTTTTTATACTTTTGAATGTAAAATAAAAAGTTGATGTTAAAAAACTAATATGTTTTTTTAATTAGAATGAAGTTTTAATATTATCAATTCTTTCATTTTAATAAATGCATAACAATTATTATTGATTAATAAATAAATGACAAAAATTATTAAAATCTCTAATTTTAGAAATTGAAAAACTAAATATATTGTTTTTATCATTTTATGATTTTTCAATTGTTAGATAATGTAGAAATAAAGATAAGTGTGGATGAATATATTAATAAATATGATGTAAATATAAATACATTACTGTTAATGATTAGATTTGTATTCCAATATGTCTCTTGGAATCTTGACATCCGTTCCGTTACAATAGCTTGACTCTTCATATTTTATTAAGCACGTAACCCTAACAGATTACGTTTTCAAAATTACCTCCCTTAATATGAAGGGGGTGTATATGAGGTTTTAGATGCTATGGACACACTCAAATGCTATAGACAACTACAATAACGAATCAGGCCCTAAATACCGAGGTGATTTTGTTACCACTATTAGACAACACATAAATAAAGATAAACATGGATGTATATGTTCATCAATATAATACAAATATAAATACAATGATGTTGAAGATTGAATTTGTATGCCAATTAACCCTAACCTATTATGTTCCCAACGCCAATTAACCCTTATAATAAAATATATTTATAAATTATTAAAATAAATTAAAAAAAGATTATTATTATTATTAAAAAGACAAATTATACAATACAGCTAAATACAATAAGATAATCGATCAATGTTTTTTTTGAGAATCTATTAAATATTCATATTATTTAATAAAATTGCAAATATTATATTATAAATTGCATAATTTAGATATAATCAGATGATGAAACCATCTATATAATTCATATTTAAAGTATGTAAATGCCAAATTTTGAGAATCTATCAAATATTTATATTATTTAATGAAATTACAAATATTATATTATAAATTACATAATTTAGATATAATCAGATGATGAAACCATCTATATAATTCATATTTAAAATATATAAATGCCAAATTTTGACAAAGACAAATTGAAAAGCATACCAATTAATTATAAATGATAAAATGAAAAACTAAATTTTTATTCATTTAATTTGATTAAAAAATTAAAAGGATGAAAAAAAAAAATTGAAACCACAAATTCCAAATTCGTCATTAAAGATATCAAACTTATATAATTTGATCATACAAATATGCATCGCAACATTTATGACCAATATCCACTTGGAAAAATGTGACATGACATTAAGAACACATGTTTATCACTAAATACATCAATTTAATATTTGATCGTATAAATATAGATCTCTAACACTTATGATCGTATGAATTTGTTTCTTCACAATGAAAAACTTTGTAATGAATTTGTTTTTAGAGATTGTTTCGATTGAGATTGTTTTGATATATCATATTATTGTTTAATAATAATAATAAATATTATTTAATTTTTGATCGTATAAATATAGATCTCTAACACTTATGATCGTATGAATTTGTTTCTTCACAATGAAAAACTTTGTAATGAATTTGTTTTTAGAGATTGTTTCGATTGAGATTGGTTTGATATATCATATTATTGTTTAATAATAATAATAACAATTAATATTATTTAATTTTTAAGGTTATGGTATGTTATAAAGAAAATAGTTGTATGACATGGGGTAAACTATAATAAATGGAAATGACTGCAGAAATCAATTTTAATTTCAAGTATGCTATATAAACAAATATGCTAATAAGACAAGATAAAGAGCCTACCTCGTCTAGACGTTCGATGAAGTCCACTGTTGAGCACTTCACTCAAAGCAATACACCTGCAACTTGTCCTCAACAACTAAGATATGCAAGAATATGGTGATAATATATAAAGTTAGCACATTCAATAGCATAATACATCAATATTCATAACAAATATGCCCATTGAATAAAAATTCAAATATTTGCAAGACATTAATGGGACGAGAAAAGAGTATTTCTATTAAAAGGTAATCAACAGAAGTGTATGAATGACAAACTTTCGTGTCGGCATGGTTCAGAACAAAGAAACTAAGTCCCTTCCAGTTGGGCCTTGACCACTTCAATCCTCCACCAAAGGAAAGCTCATATAAGAAAGACAATGAGGTTCTCAATCAAGTAGGGAAGAGCTTGGGGGATGAACAATGTGTTTAGACTTAAAAGGATAAAGTGATGCAAACTCAATATGAAGTGAATAATTTCTTAAGAGTAACTTTTCTCTCAAAGTTAAATTCTATTTTTTTCCACAGCTTGGATATGGCCCATTTATAGCCTTCAAATGGAACTGAAGGGTCGAATCAAAACGTTTCCAGTATATGGAAGGTCAAGGATCATGGATCTTGTGACGTGACATGTAAACACGACACCATTTTTTTATTTTGGGCAAAAAACCTAATGTACGTGGGTTGTAATGGTGCAACCTACATATACACATGTTGTATAATAGTTAGGGCGTGTATATGTGGAAAACTATTATTTTTAGCTCTGGGAATTGCAAAAAGGGACTTCAAGTCTGCATAGGGAAATGGAAAAGGCCTTCTGAGCAAATTTGCATAGGGTGAGGAAAATATTTCTATAACAGACGCCCCCTAATGTGTGAGGTCATAGGAGTATCTGCGATGGCCAAAATACATTATAATACCCAAAAGTTGAGTAATGGAGATCGAGTTAGATGAACTAGTTGCTCATGAGAGTATTACAATCTGTACTGACTTTGCACACATGGTTGCCAATTTTAATTACACTGTAGATCCATGTGAAAATATACCAAGCAACTGTTCATGGCCATGAATAGGAAATACAAAGGTGTCTACATTCCATAGCAACCCCTGTGAAGCATATGAAGTCTCAGCCGAGGTAGAGGCAGGGATGGTTGCAGGACTTAGGTGTCTGCAACCTTAGCTGGGACACAGATCTGTGATTGTAATTCTTAACAGAGCACTTAGCACTGACAATTCATCAATGTTTAACCACAATCTACTCTGCAGATAAAACAGAGCATCGCATCATTCAGTCAGATCTGATGTATGTAATCACTTATCATAGAGAATTAGGTTAGATCTAGCATATTCAAGCACTAAGCACATTCACATGGGTCATATATAACATCCATATACATCATTAGCACAAAGTATAAACAGATCTCACTATCTATATCAAAGAACTTGGCAAGTAAAGAAATAAACACATCAACACATTGCACAAAGCAGAGAAAGATAACATATACGTGGTTGACCCCCACCCTGGGGCTATGTCCACCAACTCTTCTTCAATATTAGATTCGTCAATAGGGTACATGCACAGAGCCTCAAAAACTTACTCCGCATAGGATAGGAGATCTGTGCAACTCGCTAGATCCTCCTTCCTCGAGTAGATCTAAGCACACAACCTTCCACAACCTCTTACACTAACTTGCACTTAACTCTGCAAGTCTCACATAGTATGCACAGAGAAATTACAAGCCTTCAATCACATAGACCTAGCACTTAGCATATTAGCCTAACATCACATAGATGCCCCTCCTTACATTGCCTAGACATCTATTTATACTTTACAAAATAGGCCTAAACATGGGTAAACCCATGGACCGACATCCCATACCCGTTACATAATACCAAATCCAAAAAAGGACCTAAAAAGGGGTTGAGCTCCCGCGATCTCTGCTTCATCTTGTGCTCCTTCTTTGACAGGCTGTCAAAGTCCCAAAATAGGTCAAACTTGACCAAGGATCTCCAAACTTGGTCAAGGGCCAACATGCCCCCAACACTCACCTGTGACTCGTCCCGAGTCACTTTGATCTGGGTAGTTCTACTTCAAAAGCCTCGAGCGTAGCTCGAGCTTCTTCGACTTGCTGATGTTCCTTGGCATGCTATTCAATGAACTCTTGGATGACTGTGTTGTTGACAGGTCACTCCAGGTGTTGTTCAGTTGTAGTGACAACCTGCTCTAGTTCTGCTCCTCAGCCTTCGAACTCTGTGAACAATTGGTAAGCCTTATCTTGTACAGGTTGGAGCTTCTAAGTTACTTCCATAAATCTGCTTTGGATAGTGTAGATCTATTGTTGGGTAGTGCGTTGTTCTTGGGAGCACTTCATTCTTTCCATAGCTGACAGGGGCTTCAGCTGCGCCTGTATCATTTCAGCTTGATACTTCACCTCTTGGAGCTGCGACTCCAGTGCCTTCAGTTATGGATTCTCTGTGAGTTTCTCATAGATCTGGGCATTGTAATTAGTAATTTGATTATATTCTATATTAAGGGCTTTTATTCTCTTAACTTCACTTTGAGAAGTTGCTTCTCTTTGATCCCTTACATCCTGTGGGGTCTCGGGCACTGCACAGAGCTCCAAGTCTGCAATGCATTGTTGTAGGTGTTGGATAACTTCTGTGAGATTCTCTACCTGCTGCGTGACTCGATCCTTTGCCTTTATTTCTATGACTGTCACAGAGTGAAGTGATCTATTGACTGCTTCTTTCACATGGAGTTGCTCAGCGAGAAACTATTCTTTTCCTTGTTATATCTGTGATTTTTCTTCATCAAACTTTTCTTGGAGAGAAACCTTTTCCTGTTTTGCAGCTCGACAATGCTCTACAAGTACTCCTTGCACTTATGTCAAAGCCTGGGTGGCTTGTTCTATTTCCTCTTGTGCTCGTCAAAGGCAAGCTTTGCCTGTCTCAGCTAGTCGGTGGAGTTGGGTTGGCTCATCTCCCAACTTTGGTTCTCCCAGCACAGTGGAGATTGTGCGACTGGACTGAAGGGCCTGCTACACCCCTCAGAGTTCAAATTCAATCCTATCATACATTTCGTCCTGCTTCGCTCCTTGTTTCTCTACTATCTCCAGTGAAGAATCGTTCAGGGCTACTATGATGAAGTCAAAATCATTAGAGGTGAGGACAATGTGCATCTTGGTCATGGTAGCTTTTGACTTCTTACGGGAAGAAGTCTTCACGGGGGAAACCTTCCTCTTCTTTGAGGAATCCTCCTCATCTCTAGGCAGTGTTACTTTGCTGGCCCTCTTTTCAGCTTCTACTTCATCACCGCCCCCTTAGTCAGGTGACATGGAAGCAGTCTTACTTGAGGTGTTTCTTAAGTTTTGGACCTCCTCAATCTTCTTCTGCCTGTTGGTTTGAGGTGTATTATGTTCTTTATGAGTGTCCTTTGGGATGTCAATATCAGATATCTCTGCGGGGTTGACGAGGATAAGGAGTTCAACAGACCATTCTTTGGTGATCTTCTTAAGGTCTTCTTCTATAAGTTTGTAATATGACTAGATCTGCTCTTTATGTTCGTCTGCTCGCGCTGCAATGTAGATAAAGTGTCGATCTGTGATGAACTTCATTAGTGGTCGGAACCTCTGTAGGGTATTTAGATTCATGTGAGGCTCGACTTCGATGACTCGTTTTAGCTGGAGGTAGTATGTATTAGACATAACATTCGACTGCAATTGTTTTTTCATATCAGTTGAATACCACAGGGTAGCGAACTTCGCAGCTAGCGGTTCGAACAACTCTATGTTGGGGAAGGTTGGTCCTTCCAGCATCTCCCAGGAAACAAATGCAATGAGGACCAGGAGCCAGCTGAAATGAAATTCATAACCTTAATCATGTGCTTCTCGACAATCTAGCTCCAACTGGTTAACTAGGTACTTCACCCAGTTCATCTGTAGGCCTTCTGCGCACTTCCCTGCGAGGTCAACAACAAATCCGGTGACCTGCGTAGGTCAATTATTCCTTACTAACTTTCCAGCTATTAGTTGACATGCGAGGCGCACTGTGCCACTTTGGATGGAAGCTACCTTGTAGCCTCTTATTCCCCTCTCAACATTGCCATATGTATCCTTGATCTTTTGTGCAAGTGCGTGATCTGCGACTTTTCCTAGATAAAATTCATGTGGGTCGGGTCCTTGCATACTCAATCCTATGATCCTGTGTATTAGCATTAGATCAACTATAATGCGGTGGTCTAGCCATAAGTAGTCGCCATGGTAACACGATAGTAGTATCTTGACACGGGCATTGACTTCCTGGTGTCTTCCAAAGTGTGGGATCTTCATGACATTCAGCAAGGTGGATTGCGTGAGGTTCATCATCCATGACTGAGGGATGATCTTCAATTTTTTCCCTTTTTTTCTAGTTAGGTACTTGTATGGGGTAAGCATACCATAGATCTTTCGATCTCCAAGTTTGAAGTCGTTGAACTTCAATGTTGTGATCTTATCCTTCTCTACTCAAACTGCACATATCCCCTTCAAGAGGTACGCAGTGACCATAGTGTACTTAAAATCTCTTGGTACACTATCACAATTCACTATGCCAGCCAGAGGCGGGATGTAATCGAGCAATATCGATGGAATCAATTTCACGTTTTCTAGGTCGTCTTTATGCTTGGTTCTCTTTTCTGCTGATGGTCGGGTTGGTCTGGATCCGCGAGCAGTTGACGGAGAGGCTTGCACTGTCCTCATCGATGAAGCATGTACACCTACAGAAATTGACATGACTCTTTCAGTCATGAGATCGATCAGAACTTCTTCAACAACTCTCTCTACAAAATTGTACTCATTCGACATACATGCTCGGGGTTGGGAATCTTCGGGTTCAAGGAGTAACTTAGACACTGCAATAGGATAGAAGGCAATAGCGCAATTATCACTGTATAAAATCAACAACTCCGTGGGCTAAAATTCACGATTAGCAAAAGTGTTCTCGATGCATGGCATGACGGGATAAATAGATAACTTGGCAACAGATTGCTTGCAATGGTTGAGAAGCCTTCATTAACTCTATTATGTCTGTTATGGCACAGTCCAACGGTCTGGTGGCGAACCATAAGTGTCTCTCTACCCATTTGGGGGGTCGACCGAATAGTTATATTGGTCCCAACTGCTATATTGCTTCGCCGTGGTGAAGTTCCATGTGACGATGTTCTGTTATCCCTGCAAAGCTCTAATTTTGCAAATTTTCCTTCTACGAAGTTCCCTCTGGGACCTTCTATAACTTATTGATCTTAGCTCTCTTCTTACTTAGTTTTCTAGATTTCTTTCCAGTGAGCTTCATCTCAGTATTCTTTTTTTCATTCTGATTCTTATCTTCTTTTGGCATAGTTACTTTGCATTGTTGAGATTCTTTCCTAAGATTCGACAGTGATACTTCTTCTTTAGATGGAATAGATACTTCGATCTTCTGAGGGTCATCTAGTGTTCTCGCGACTTCGACATCTGGGTCTCTAGAGTTAGATAGCTTCGATTTGTTCTTTTGTTCTTCAATCAAGTGTGTGATCCTTCTAGTCATGAAATCTTTTAACTCTTGCTTCTTCTGCACCAAAACTTCTTCTTCTTCCTTCCTTCTGACCTGATTTCTTTCAATCCAAGGTCTTCCTAGTAACATGGTAAAAGGGGCGTTGTTCTCAATAAATCTAATAATCTCAAAATCTCCCTCTGTCAAAGTTCTAGTAGCATTCATAGATATCCTGGTGAGCTTTCCACATAGGTTTATCATCTTTCCTCTAAATAGACCTAGTCCTCCCAATGAAGGAGTCATAGAAGGCTTCCCTAAAAGATCCCAAGTTCTTTCTATCATGATATTCACCTGTGTTTCCTCCTCTAGAACATAGTCAATGTTGAAGTCTCCTATTCTTGCTTCAAGGCATTCTTTTTCTTTGAAGATTTTTGATAAGCTGACATGTCAGGGGTGATTCAGGGTTTCTTTTATCTGTAGAAATACTTTCTCTGATTCTTTCTTGGGTGTTTCTATTTCTGGATTTTCCTTAGGGTTTTCTTGTCTCATGTTCATTCCTTCAATCTTAACAATCATTCTAGGGAAATCCAATACTTCATGGTTCATATATTTGCAACAAAGAAAACTAGGTCTTCTCCCAGGGCATTATTTAGAAAGATGTCCTAGTTTTCTGCAACTGTAACAAACGGTTAATCCTCTCTTTATTTTAAATGATTCCTAACTTTTTGTACTGCATGCTAGAATCATGGTAGCTAACCTGCAAACATTTATTTCTAGGATCCTTCATCCACTTGTTACTCCAAACATTCTTTCTATGCATAGGTTTAACATATCTTTCACTATTCTTATCAGATATATACATATCAAACCTTCTTTCATCTATTAGTGCCCTAAATTTTGAGCTAGGATAGAATCTATCAAACATACCTAGATCCATACTTTAGGAACACAAATTTTCACTTATCTTACTTCTACAGAGCACAAAGCTCTCAGATCTAGAAATTTTCATTATTCTTAACTTTATCACAGCACAGAGCTTGCAGATCTTACCTCTTTTAGTCAAGAATTCTCACTTTTACCGCTTGCAGATCTTACCTCTTTTAGTCAAGAATTCTCACTTTTACCTTTCTCAGAGCACAAAGCTTTCAGATCTTACCTCTTTTTTTTCGATCAGACTTCTTTTCTTCAGCACAAAGCTTCTTAAACTAAGTAGAGTACTGCACACTAGAGCGACAGATCTATGTACAGAGATTTCACAATTTCAGGATGAATCTTTGCACAAAGATTCTTGGTTCCCAACAATCATAGTTTTAGTTCCGACAAGGGAACCCTTTTTTGGCATAGGGGCAGACCTAGGGTTCAATGCTACAACAACGCACCAACAAAACCCTAACTACCGGCCCTTTTGGCAACACTTGTGAAGAAGATGAAGTCTCACCCGAGGTAGAGGCAGGGGTGGTTGTAGGACTCAGGTGTCTGCAACCTTAACTGGGACACAGAACTATGATTGTAATTCTTAATAGAGCACTTAGCACTGACAATTCATCAATTCATCAATTATCTCCCATGATCATTGAAGTCATTTAGGTATTAGTCCAATGAAAGATATCCACAACTCAGGAAAGCTGTGACTATGAACTGATGTCTTCACATCTTCTACACGATCCTCCAAAGGTGCAAGTATACATCATTTGAATAAATGAGTTGACATCGAACACAATCAGACTTTGTTTGATTACTGGTCATTAAGGTATACCTTTAACAAACACGAGACAACCTACCGATAATGAAAGTAGGTATCAAGGCACAGAGTAGATTCTTACAAGTCTGAATAAATGTGTTTAGGTCGAACACTTGAAGAATTCATCGATCAAGAGACATTGATGTATTCCCAACTGTCGATGGTGGGAGAACCTACCACTAATGACTGCAAGCCTCTAGGTACTCATAGGACTCTAGGTATCATTTCCAGAATAGATGGGTTGAAGTTGATTGAAGGAGACCCATGGAAAGGAGAGAATTGAGGAATCTCTCATCATTGAACATAAGGTACAAAGAAGGATCTTGATGATTTGGAGGAATTCAGACGAAGAACATGTTCATGAACCAATGACCCTGTGCGTCTTTCGCATGCGGTAGATGCAAGCGGTACACGAAAAATACCCTATGAATAGCATCTAGTAAGAAAAACTATTGATAAAGGTGAGGAACCACCAATAATGCTAATGGAATCCAAAGCATTGCACGAATCCCAATGTGTGAATAGATTTTTTGTCGTCGAACACAAGGGAAACCCCCTTGTCAGTGACCAATGATGAAATTTCTACTCTTGGGTTCAAGGTTACCTACCAATGATTAAAGTAGGACCAAGGTGCACGGTAGGGCTACAACATCATGTAACTCTGAGACGCACTAAGGGTATGGCCAACATGCAAATTCAAGAATCCCTAGTATGGTCGCCAAATTTGTTACAAGGAAAATCTCTCTATGGCATGGGGTAAACCAAAACAGACGGAAATGAATGCATAAATAAACTCTAATGTCAAGTATGCTATATAAACAAATATGCTAACAAGACAATATAAAGATCCTACCTCATCTAGACGTTCGATGAAGTCCATTGTTGAGCACTTAACTCAAAGGAATACACCTGCAACTTGTCCTCAACAACCAAGATACATAATCATATGGTCATAATATATAAAGTTAGCACATTAAATAGCATAAGCCATCAATATTCATAATAAATATTCTCATGGAATAAAAATTCAATCATTTTCAAGACATTAATTGGACGAGAAAAGAGTATTTCTAATAAAATGTAATCAACAAAAGTGTATGAATGACAAACTTCCATGTCGGCACGGTTCAGAACTGATAAACTAAATCCCTTTCAATTGGGCCTCCACCGCTTCAATCCTCCACCAAAGGAAAGCTCATGTAAGAGGGACAATGAGGTTCTCAATCAAGTAGGGAAGAACTTCGAGGATGAACAATGTTTTCAGACTTAAAAGGATAAAGGGATGCATACTCAATATGAAGTAATAATTTCTCCATAGTAACTTTTCTCTCAAAGTTGAATTCTTCTCCTCCTTTCCACAGCTTGGATATGGCCCATTTATAGCCCTTCAAATGGAGCTAAAGGGTTGAGTTGGAAAGTTTCCAATATATGGAAGGTCAAAGATCATGGATCTTGTGATGTGAAATGGAAACCCTGCACCAGTTTTTAATTTTGGGCACAAAACTTGATGCACATGTGATGTAATGGTGAAACCTGCGTATACGCATGCTTTATAATTGTTAGGGCATGCATATGTGGAAAAATATTATTTTTAGCTCTGGGAATTGCAAAAAGGGACTTGGAAATGGAAAAGACCTTCTGAGCAAATTTTTATAGGGCAAGGGAAATATTTCTATAATATATTCCTCAAAATGTGTGAGGTCAAAGGAGTATATGTGATTGTTGAAATACATTATAATACCCATAAGTGGAGTAATCGTGACCTAGTTGGATGAACTAGTTGCTCATGAGAGTATTACAATCTGTATTGACTTTGCGCACATGGCTGCCAATTTGAATTACATTGCAGATCCATGCGAAAATATACCAAATAGTTGTTCATGGCCATGAATAGGAAATACAAAGGTGGCTACATGCCATAGGCAATCATAGTCACGAACAAGGCCCAGTAAAACCAGTCTCAAAATCAATATGAAGATATATGTATAAAATGGAGTACAATCTGATCTTCCATGGTCACTGAAGTCATATAGGTACTAGTCCAATGAAAGATAGCCACAACTCAGGAAATATGCGACTATCAACTGGTGTCTTCAAGTCTTCTACACAATCCTTCAAATGTGTAAGTCTGCATCATGTGAATAAAGGAGTTGAGGTCGAACACAATGAGAATTCGTTTGATTACCGGTCATTAAGGTATACCGTTAACAAACACGAGACAACCTACCGATAATGAAAGTAGGTATCAAGGAACCAAGTACATTCTTACAAGTGTGAATAAAGGTGTTGAGGTCAAACACTTGAACAATCCATCGATCAATATAAATCTATGTATTTCCAACTGTCGATGGTGGGAGAACCTGCCACTAATGAGTGCAAGCCTCTAGGTACTCATAGGACTCTAGGTCTCGTTTCCAGAATAGATGGGATGAAGTTGATGGAAGGAGACCCACTGAAAGGAGAGAATTGAGGAATCTCTCATCATTCATTACGAGGTACAAATTAGGAGCTTGATGATTTGGAGGAATTCAGATGAAGAAGATGTTCACGAACCAACGACCTTGTGCGTCTTTCACATTTTCCAGATGTAAGCGATACACAAAAAAGACCCTATGAATAGCATCCAATAAGGAAAATTGTTGACAAAGGCGAGGAAACCACCAATAAGGCTAATGGCATCCAAGACACTGCACGAGTCCCAATGTGTGAATAGATTTCTTGTCGTCGAACACAAGGGAAACCCCCGAGTGAGCGACCAGTGATAAAATTTCGACTATTGGGTTGAGGGTTACCTACCAATGATGAAAGTAGGACCAGGGTTCATGATAGGAATACAACTTCATGTAACTCTGAGACACACCAAGGGTATGGACGACATGCAATGCCAAGAGTCCCTAGTATGGTCGCCAATTTTGTTATGTGGAAAATCTCTTTATGGCATGGGGTAAACCACAACAGGAGGAAATGACTGCAAAAATCAACTCTAATATCAAGTATGCTATATAAACAAATACGATAACAAGACAAGATAAATAGCCTAACTCATCTAGACATTTGATGAAGTCCACCATTGAGCACTTGACTCAAAGCAATACACCTGCAACTTGTCCTTAACAACCAAGATACACAAGCATATGGTAATAATATATAAAGTTAGCACATTCAATAGCACAATCCATCAATATTCATAACAAATATTCCCATGGAATAACAATTCACATATTTGCAAGACATTAATTGGATGAGAAAATAGTATTTCTATTAAAATGTAATCAACAAAAGTGTATGAATGAAAAAATTCTGTGTCGGCACATTTTGGAACCGAGAAACTAAGTCCCTTCCAACTGGGCCTCCACAACTTCAATCCTCCACCAAAGGAAAGCTCATATAAGAGAGACAATGAGGTTCTCTATCAAGTAGGGAAGATCTTGGGGGATGAACAATCTGTTCATACTTAAAATGATAAAGGGATGTAGACTGAATATGAAGTGAATAATTTCTCCAGAGTAACTTTTCTCTCGAAGTTTAATTCTTGTATTCCTTTACACAGCTTGGATATGTCCCATTTATAGCCTTCAAATGTGGCTGAAGGGCCGAGTCAGAACATTTCCAATATATGGAAGGTCAAGGATCATGGATCTCGTGACGTGACCTGGAAACCCGCCACCATTTTTTAATTTTGGGCACACAATACGATGTACGTGGATTGTAATGGTGCAACCTGCGTATACACGTGTTGTATAATAGTTAGGGTGCGTATATGTAGAAAGATATTATTTTTAGCTCTGGTAATTGCAAAAAGGGACTTCAAGTCTGCATAGGAAAATAAAAAAGACCTTCTAAGAAAATTTGCATAGGGTGAGGAAAATATTGCTATAACATATCCCCCTAATGTGTGAGGTCAAAGGAGTATCTGCGATGGATGAAATACATTATAATACCCATAAGTGGAGTAATGGGGACCCAACTAGACGAACTAATTTCTCATGAGAGTATTACAATCTATACTGACTTTGTGCACATGGCTGCCAATTTGAATTACACTGCAGATCCATGTGAAAATATACCAAACAAATGTTCATGGCCATGAATAGGAAATACATATGTGGCTACATGCCACAGGCTATCATAGTCATGAAAAAGGATCAGTAAAACTAGTCTCAAAATAAATCTGAATATATCTGTATACAATGGTGTACAATATGATCTCCCATGGTCACTAAAGTCATATAGGTATTGGTCCAATGAAAGATAGCCACAAATTAGGAAAGCTACGACTATGAAATGATGTCTTCACGTCTTCTACACGATCTGCCAAAGGTGCAAGTCTACATCATGTGAATAAAAGAGTTGAGGTCGAACACAATGAGACTTTGTTTGATTACCGATCATTAAGGTGTACCATTAACAAATGTGAGACAACCTACCGATAAAGAAAGTAGGTATGAAGGCATTGAGTACATTCCTATAAGTGTGAATAAAGGTGTTGAGGTAGAAAACTTGAAGAATCCATCGATCAGGAGATATTGATGTATTCCCAACTGTCGATGGCGGGATAACCTGCCACTAATGATTGTTAGACTCTAGGTACTCATAGGAATTTAGGTCTCATTTCCAGAATATATGGGTTGAATTCAATGGAAGGAGACCCACTGAAAGGAAAGCATTGAGGAATATCTCATCATTCAACACGAGGTACAAAGAAGGAGCTTAATTATTTGGAGGAATTCAGATGAAGAACATGTTCACAAACCAACGACCCTATGCATCTTTCACGTGCGCCAGATGCAAGAGGTACACAAAAATGACCCTCTGAATAGCATCCAATAAGGAAAATTGTTGACAAAGGCGACAAAACCACCAATAAGTCTAATGGAATCGAAGACACTACACGAATCCCAATGTGTGAATAGATATATTGTTTTCGAACACAAGGGAAAACCCCCAGCCGGTGAACAATGATGAAATGTCAATTGCTCAGTTTAAGGTTACCTACCAATGATGAAATTAGGACTAGGGTGCACAATAGGACTACATATTCATGTAACTATGAGACACACTCAGGGTATGACCGACATGAAAATTCAATATTCCCTAGTATGGTCTCCAATTTTGTGACGAGGAAAATATCTTTATGGCATGGGGTAAACCATAACAGACGGAAATGACTACAGAAATCAACTTTAATCTCAAGTATGTTATATAAACAAATATGATAACAAGACAATATAAAGAGCCTACCTCGTCCAGACGTTCGATGAAGTCCATCATTGAGCACTTGACTCAAAGCAATACACATGCAACTTGTCCTCAACAACCAAGATACACAAGCATATGGTGATAATATATAAAGTTAGCAAATTCAATAGCATAATCCATCAATATTCATAAAAAACATGCCCATGGAATAATCATTCAAATATTTTCAAGACATTAATTGGACGAGAAAAGAGTTTTTCTATTAAAATGTAATTAGTAGAATTGTATGAATGAAAAACTTCCATGTCGGCACGGTTCTGAACCAAGAAACTAAGTCCCTTCCAGCTGGACCTTGACCGCTTAAATCCTCCACCAAAGGCAAGCTCATATAAGAGAGACAATGAGGTTCTCAATCAAGTAGGGAAGATCTTGGGGGCTGAACAATGTGTTCATAATTAAAAGGATAAAGGGATGCAGACTCATTATGAAGTGAATAATTTCTCCAGAGTAACTTTGCTCTCAAAGTTGAATTCTTTTCCTCCTTTTCACAGCTTGGACATGGCCCATTTATAGCCTTCAAATGGATTTTAAGGGTCGATTAGGAACATTTCTACTATATGGAAGGTCAAGGATCATGGATCTCATGACATGACATGGAAACCTGACACCATTTTTTAATTTTTGGCACAAAACCTGATGTACACAAGCTGTAATGGTGTAACCTGTGTATACACATGTTGTATAATAGTTAGGGGTGTATATGTGGAAAAATATTATTTTTTGCTATGAGAATTGGAAAAAGGGACTTCAAGTCTGCATAGGGAAACAGAAAAGGCCTTCTGAGCAAATTTGCATAGGGTAAGACAAATCTGGCTATAACACGATCAAGTTAAACACCAAATTAGTGTATGAGACCTCATTATAAAAATTTACCATAAACTTTTATGTTTCATGATAAGGTTAATACATTATGAAGTTATGTTTCTTAGTAGTTGACCCCTTTTTTTTCTCAAAATTACAATATATTTCTTTTATGAGTATCAATACTTAAAGAGTGATCATGATCTCTTACTTAAATAATTAATCTAAAGAATTTCCACCTAAAATATACAACATTTATTATATCCTTGCATAACAAGTAATTAAATTTAAAAGTACTACAGACAAATGTTTTGGAAAAATAAATTTTAAAAGAGATTATATTGGAAAAATAAATTTTAAAACTAATTATAGTCTTGCTAAAAAAAACTTAGATCTTCCCTATCAAAAACTTGCAAAGGATTTAGGAGAGAAAGAATAAAAAACTCCCGAATAATTTAGGAGAGAGGGAAGATGTACTTTGACACCTTACAATAGGACATTGAATCATCTTCTAATGCAATTTCCTCTCATGCATTGTTGGTTGTTCATAAGTAGTCTTCTCTTAATTTTGGAAATCATACTACAGAAACCTAGTACATAATTTATTAACATTATGTATTCACTATTTCTTATTTTTGAGGTCCCAAAGTTAGAAATCACTAGGTTAAAAAATAATTGCGACTTTCTAACAAATCAAATAATAATATTAAAAATTAATCTTGATTTTGGTAAAATTTTAAATTATACATTTAGATGCACCTTAAGCTATAAAACTTTTTTTTTTATATAAAATTATAATATTCTATTTTTAATAAGTATGATAGAAAGTTGAGATTTTTAAAAGTAATAAAATTATTTTTTTATAATTTTTTAAAATTAATTTTTAATATTTTCAAAATTATTTAAAAAAAAATTAATTATGTAACTATTTTGATTATTAAGAAGATAACGATAAATTGTATTATTAAGGTTTGATTAGCATTTTTATTTTTATAATAATAACAAATCTTTTACTTTGATCTTTTTATTTTTCAATATGTATAAATTGACTTTGATTAGAATAAGGTGTTTTTTTCAAATACTGAAAGAATAAATATTTATACTACAAATTGAATACTTAAATATAGTTTACCCTTTAAAGATAATAAAGTGGAAAAATGTGATATTTATTTAACAGTTAGTTAAGATGAACATGAGATATTTAAACTTTAACACTCCAACCTCATAAATTATATCCCCTTAACCCGTAACCGCCAATCACTCCTAACCCTCTAACACATTGACCACTAAGTGTTGACCCATAAACCACTAACATATTAACCACTAAGCATTGCCCCCCTAACCCACTCAAATACTAATAAATAAATTGTAATCCATTAATCGCTAATTTGTAACCCACTAACCACTTAACTTATAACACTTAACTTACTAACCCTTTAAACACTAATCACTAATCCACTAACTCATGACCCACTAACCTAACCCACTAGCCCAATAACCACTAACCCCTAGCTTACTAACCACTACATGCAAATGAGGTGGTTAAGATCATTACTATGTCCTAATTCCATAGGAAAGTAATGATTCCTTTAAACAAGCATTCATTTCAAAGTTTAAATCTCAAATTCCCACATTTTTGTATTCATTCAATTTTTTTTTTTTAAATAAAAGTAGATCCTTATATTAATGACATTTGTAAGTTGTACAATGACAAGTGAGAGACACCTATTTTTCCACAAATTGGAAACCAGAACAGGTGGCTCTTAAATGTTCTAAGATTGACACAACATCCTGTATGCTAGAGCTATTTGAACAACATAGCTTACACAAAATTTTGCATCCTATCTGCATAAACAAAAAAGTGTGTACAGTATTCAGATGGTCTCTAAGACCAACTATGGACATAACTGCTATTAACAAAGCTACATAAACTATATATGAAAAAATTGTGTGTTCTTCTATCCTGTTGCTAAGGTAAACTAAGAAATTAATCTTGCAACTAGAATTGACGAAGAACCATAACCTGAAGACTTCACTCCATTGTCGAGTCTGGTTGTCCATGAATTGTGTAGACTGGGGTGAACCGTTGGGCGCATGTTGGGAATCTGGCGCAGGAAGAAGAATCCACTAGTGCGTCGAATAGGATGTCCATCCTTTAGCTAAGGACGCTTTGAGAGTGCATCTGATCGTCTTGTTTCTCCCTGATTTCAAAGAGAAGTTGGAGGTGCTCCTCCGTAAGGCGGTTCACAAATTATTGAGGCTGCTCCTCCTCCTTTTCCTTGTTTGCATCCTCTGTGGTGAGCGTGTTGGTTGCCGCTGTGTTTTCTTCCACTTGCGAACTTCGGGGGATTTCCTCCTCCACCATACAAATACTGTCATTGAAATAGAGGTCTCGTGGATTCAGAATTGGGGGGGGCAAGAGATTGGTGGCCAAAGGAGAGTGTGCACACGAAGGTGGTGCCTCCTCCTTAACCAAGCTCAGGCCATGGAGAAAAAGAGGGGTGGATGGAGGGATGTGTTCACATGAGGGTGACCCTTCCTCCTTCACCGAGATGATGCCATGGATATGAAGAGGATTGGACTAAGGAGCCTCCTGCGACCTCTGGTTGATGCGTCGAGGTCTTGCAAAATGGGCAATAAGATCCAGTTGAGAGGGGGGGAGTCTATTGAGATAGGAGGTGAAGAGTTGTGGTAATGGAGGATAAGAGATGGTAATGGGAGGAGCGGGAGAAGGCAATGGTGGAAATGAAGAGAATTATCTTGTGGGGGATGAGCGAGTATGGTGGGAGGAGGGTAATGAAGCCAAGGTAGATGACGCTTGTGCTCAAGAAAAAAACACAGAGAGCAACAATGTTGGAACTCTTGGAGGAAGCGAAGAGCAGGAATGGAGGAATACACCAGGGCGGATGGAGAATGGAGGAATACATCAGGGCAGAAGCTTGTTTATGGCCGCTCATCCATGAGTTGACAGCCCTTCTTTCCATTGAAGCTGAGTTGAGAGCTATCCTAGTACTGGTACGCCTGGTCTGGCTAGCTCATGCGACCATTAACCTAGCTTGTGGAGCCAGGTGCACTACCATAATTTTCCTCATGGTGTGAGCCATAGGGAAGTTAATGTTTGTGGGCTGGCGGTCGGGGTTAATAACTCCCCTGGCCACCTGGTTCCAGGTGTCCTCAGACTTTGTCCAGGTGGAACCCCATCTAGGGGAGGGCAGTCCTTCTAGGCTAGCTCCTTGCAATGGAGCCAGAGGGATGAGATTTGGGACTGCCTTGTATCGGTTAAAATGACCTTCTACGTGGAATCAACCCCTACATTGGCCATTATGTCTGCCACTTTGTTTGCACTTCACCTTATGTGAGATGTGGTGAGAGTTAGAGAGGGCCTGAGAAGTGACTTGAGGCCATGAAGGGGGTCGAGTGTTAAATTATTAGCTTGATTTCTTATACGGATTAATTCTTTTATTTTCTTCAACACTTTGATTCCAACTTAATACACTTCAACAATACCAAATCATAATTGAATAGAAATAACTATGTAGATGAGTAAGAATGCACATCAACAACACATATAACCTGCAGAAACCCTGTACAGGGAGAAAAACCCCAACAAATGATATTCCTTTATTGCATTACTAATGTAAGATCACTTACAAATATCCACCATGAATGTTCTTCTCTTAAAGAGCTTGCCAAGATGACCCTGACTTGGCAAAGGCCTAAAAGACCTTGTTGAAATACACCTATGATATGTTGCCTCTATTGTTGATATACAACATTGATATGTTTCTTTGGAATGATGCCTCTTTATCACTGATATGTGCCTCTATTGCCTCACCCTTTACCTTCATCTCAAAACTATTTTTCAAAACTGTATCGAAGAGAGGGTTCGACCTCTAATTATATATGTTGAAGAGGAGAAGAGGAGAGACTCGAAATAGTAACATGTTTGCATGCTTTAATCATAACTCAACTTCACACTTTAGTTCGAACTTAGAACTAGACTTGAGACTGGTATACTTTAGTTCGAAAATAGAATTAGACTTAAGACTTCAGTTGCAGCTCAACATTACACTTTAGTTCAAAAATAGAACTAGACTTAAGACTTCAGTTACAACTCAACATTGACTTGGAATGCATGCATACTAACTTAGAATGCACATGACATGCATGCAAGTAGTGC
Organism: Picea mariana; assembly: GCA_032191745.1. Lineage (NCBI taxonomy): Eukaryota > Viridiplantae > Streptophyta > Pinopsida > Pinales > Pinaceae > Picea > Picea mariana. Next base: position 31,666 of record JASDQU010880308.1, read on the forward strand.
ATGTCATGCATGCAACATGCAACTAGTCATGCATGCAGTGCAGGTCATGTATGCAACATGCATGCGGACATGCAGGCAGTACATGCCATGCATGCAACTGGACATGCATGCAACATGCGACAACTTGACAACAAA
>JASDQU010880309.1:17007-27299 GCA_032191745.1 Picea mariana
CAGCGCAACATCAAGATTTGTTCCATATGACTCATCGATCATGGTCGAGGGTATTGACACATATATAAGAGTGTGAAGATTCCAATTGCAGTTTGTTCTTAATTATCAGAGCATTTCAAACAGATGCCAAAAGGATTTGTGGGCAAACAATTTTAAAATACTATGGTACCACGAGTCAAGCCACAAATCACACAATATACCAAACCCTTGTTGAATGCTAAGTTGATAAGTTTGAGGTTACAGGTGTTTAGGCATTTTTTGTGTCGAATAGGCAGAGCTATTATCAACCGAGCACGTACATTAACCAGACCTAGAGCAAGATCACGGTCTTATGAGAGACACATATGTCATGATTGATGGTAAGGTTGTTGTTGTGTGTGGATATGGAGATGTTGGCAAGGGTCGTGCCGCAGCCCTGAGTGTTTGCTGGAGCTAGGGTCGTTGTTGTAGAGATTGATCCCATCTGTGCCCTCCAAGCTCTTATGGAAGGTCTTCCTGTTCTCACCCTAGAAGATGTAGTTAGCTCTGCTGATATCTTTGTGACAACCACTAGTAACAAGGATATCATTATGATCAATCACATGAGGAAAATGAAGAACAATGCCATTGTTTGTAACATTGGTCACTTGGACAATGAGATTGATATGCAAGTCCTTGAAAGTTTCCTAGGTGTTAAGAAGGTTACCAGCAAACCTCAGACGGATAGGTGGGTATTCCCTGACACCAACAGTGGCATTATTGTTCTTGCAGAGGGGCGTTTGATGAACTTGGGTTGTGCAATTGGACACCCAAGTTTTGTCATGTTTTTCTCCTTCAAAAATCAGGTCATTGCTCAGCTAGAGCTCTAGAATGAGAGGAAATCAGGAAAGTACGAAAAGGAGGTCAACGTGTTGTCTAAGCATCTGGATGAGAAGGTGGCTACACTGCACTTGCCTAAATTGGGTGCCAGGTTAACAAAGTTTTCTCCTGATCAAGCCGAATATATTAATGTACCTGTTGAGGGACCTTACAGCCTATTGACTACATACTAAAGGGAAATTGCATTTTAGTTGACATCGAGTGGGTGAGTAACAAGTAAAAAAGCTACTCAACATGTGAGTGAAGTGTCTATTGGACTGATATAAATTAAAACTATTGATGAAGGCAAGATCAGAAGAGTTTGATCCTTTTTCTAGATGGCAGGGGATTACTCAATTATGGGGCATACATATCCATATTTGTAGGCATATAATCATTATCAGGTTGAGCATTTCCAGGAAACAAAAGATACAGGTGCCATGGAACCATACAACTACATAACTTTCAAAGATTATACAAGATCCAGTGTGCTAAATTTAGCCTATTCTACATTAGTTGATTTTTGCAAYAGTCCAGAGGACATCTAYAGATAGCAGCAAATACATGARTACAACATCATGCAACATCATTCAAGTGTTAAATGAAAGAATTTCTCTTTCTAGATATACACATGTATTTATTGACTGTGAATGACTTCTATTTTACTGCAGATATCTTTATTTCCTCAAGAAATAAGAAATCAAAAAAATCTCAAAAGATTAGAGAGATGAAAGAGGAAAATCAAGAAATTGAAGGAAACGACTAATACGCATCCAAATTTACAGGTACTAGCCCAGGTTGCTGTAAATTTGCAAGGAGAGAAATCAAAGAACACTGAGTTTTTGATGAAAAAACAGTTTTGAATATGAAAGGTTTTCCTTTTTGACTAAGACAAAACTTTCACCAGCGCAGAAGGTGGAATTATAACCAGTTAGCTGATGAAAAGCAGAGCTTTCACCAGCTAATTAGAAAATCTTAAGACAAAATAGTTGGTGAAACTTGAGACATGCAACGAAGGTGTATTTTTTCCCAGATCGAATTTTTACTCATCCAAATCTCTTGAAAACTCTTTCTAAAGATAGATATTGAATTATAATGTCCAATCTAAGATCCACTTTTGATGCAAAGGAGTTAGAGGAGGTGTTCAAGTTGATTTGACACCTATTTTGAGGGGCAATGAATCAATGTTTTATCTATATTTGGAAAATTCGAATTTATCTTCATAAAAGGATATCAAACAACCTTGGAAGGCTTTTCTACACAACACGGATTTTTTAGATGATATGAAGACCATGAAATAAGGAATGGACCTATTTTCTAGGTTCATCTCCTTTCTTTTTGTAAAAATTGTTTTTACTTTCTATCTTTAGCAAGTTTGATCCATTCTTCTAGGATCTGAATATTTTATTGTAAAGCTATAAAGCTAAGGATATGAGATGAACAAAGAGGGGGGGGGGGTTTCAGTCGTAGGATTGAGGTTTTAATTCTGGATACAATACCATGCTGCTTTGTGATAAACTGTCATAGATATGTAATACAGATCACAGTCTTCTTTCTCTATTAATATCAGATTATCATTTCTTACTTCTTCTATGCTTTTATTCAAGTTATCTTAACTGCAATATGACTGTCATCTCATTAGTCAGTTCTGTTGACAGGTGAAATAGACCGTTCGTCAACTGGAGGAGTGAATCCGGTCTAGGGTTGTCTACTTAACCCAAGCCGTTTGGGATTAATCCACTACGACGGGTTTAGCGGCTCCGTTGGCCGATCTAAGTCATAAGAAAGTGAAAAAATGAAACTAAAGAAAATAACTTAATGAAAAACACTCGCTGAAAACTATATACAAATCTAAAATATACTTACAGTTTGCTAATTAATATTTATAAAATAGTTCTACTTATTATATGTACAATATATCCAAATGATTATATCTTTAATATATGTATAACATTTACAGAATGCAAATTTTAATCTAAAACTGCGATAATCGAATATGAATTGATTTATTTAATGAAAGGAAAACTATCATTCAGTCTTTTTTGATTTATTTTTTATAATGTTTGTACACCAGAAATGAAATAACCAACTATCTAATTGAAAAACAAAGATAACAGAAAGTAAAATGTATTTAGATTACAGGAAATTCCTATATTAATTAAACTAATAAAATAAAACGAGCAAACTAACCTATAATTGCATCTCCTATTGGTCCTGTGTATAGCATCCAATTTCGCTGTTTGATGGGGCAAACCCACAACAGATCTTAAAAATGATTCTCGTAAATGCGGAGCAGTAATGATTGAATGCAAATGACAGAACATATAAGAGATGTAGTAACAACAATTTTATAATTTCACAAATGGCCACATTGAGATAAATCCTGCTGTGAAAACTTGTGTATAAATGTTCAGTGAATAAAGAAGATGAATCTTCTAATCTCAAATTTTAACAAAATAATTACTGTATGTTATATATGGGACATAAAACATGGATATCATATAAATTTCATCACATCAATTTGCAATAAACCATGATATCTAAAGTAGTCACAATTTAATTACAAATCGAAATGACCATAACTTGAATAAAAACACGATATATCGAAGCTAAAGCTGTGCAAATATCATCTTATATTCAGGTCTGTCAATCATAAATCCATAGTTTTTTGCTCCCAGGCAGCGATGATGTTCAGTTTACAAAACAACACATTTATATAGGTTACAGGAACAAAACGTTTCCTGTTGATAACATCTAATTTGTTCCAAAAAATGTGGGGGATGCAACCTCCCAGATTCTACTTGATACCAAAAACTAACAGCCTATTCTAAAAAACATAAAGATACTATGCTGAGAGATGCCAACAGTGCTTCAAATCTCCTTAGAAATCATAGGTTCCTGAAAACACATAAGAATAAAATATTTCAGATGTATTTTTAGTTATCAAAACAAGTAATTCGAATTTTTCTAACTAGCTACAAAATCTCACGATTCTGTAGATAGTTATAATTATAACTAGAATCATATTTTATTGAATCAATCAAAACAAACTAAAGGTAATCTTTGCAAACAAATCATGTATCCTAATTTGAAAAAGACAAAATCATCTTAAACTTATTTAAAAAAAAATCATACCTCAAATTAAGGGATTCGACTTAATCAAGCAATCTTTGAATTTACTATTGCAGTCGCTGCTTCCACTTTCTTAAAAACAACAGACCCTATAGTTTTTTGGCGTTTGTCTTTGGTTTAAGTTACGGATTGAAGTCTGCTATTCTCCTTTGTTAGCAAATTCACCTGGTCTTCCAAGGATTTAAGACTGAAGTAAAGGCACGTCTTTGTAATACCTATCGATCCATGATCGACATTCATTACATTGCATCTGAATAGAATGTGTATTAGGAGTGATGGTATTAACAGGTGGGGAATTTTCCATTTGACCTGTAGGTTCATTATTGAGTTTGATTCCAGGGAAATCGGGATTGTCTTTTAGACACGGTGGAAGGTTTGTAACATAATCATAGGGTTTATCAGAGCAAAGTCCATATGAATATGGATACTCTTCGGCCATGAATATTTCAATTTCCGAATTGGAATCCTCGCTTAACACAATCGCGTTTTGGTCTGCACAGGGCTTGGGTTTATTTCGGGCACATCATGAAACCCAATGAGTGTCCCTTTTACTCTTATAATTGATATCAACATTGCCTTTACACTTTTTCCTTGTGGATTTTTTAACAGTCTTAACACCACCCTTAGAATACGAATCTGGTAGAGTGTCGGGTTGGGTAGTGTCAGGATAGGTCGAGGGTTCCAAATTAGAAATAGGATCACAGGGCAAGAGCAAAGGAGGAGAGATGGTAGGCTTCACGAGGGTTTCTGTGACGATAGGATTGTCAACCTGTCCCAACTCACTGCTACCAAAACTGTTTCATAACAGAAAAGCATCCCAACAATCATTGTTTAATTTCAACTAATGTATAATAATAATATTGATCAAACGATGGAGGAACAGACTAGAATCATACTTCTGCCTTTTAAAACGCTTTGCCATTTTGTATAAACTTCGAAGGAGAAAATAGGGCATGTTCAGGGGGAAATCGATAAAACTCATGAGCAATCGCAAGTGATACAAGAAAACCAAACCATATCTCCCCTCACAGGTAAATAACTGTTTCACAATAGCTAACAGATCATGCCATCTAGGTTTTAAAGTTGAGACAGGCATACCTCGGTCGCAGTTGGTAATTTTCCTTGAGGTGAACAACAATGACCAGGGAACCTCTTAAACCTTTGAGTTTTTGAACCATTTTTGTCCCACAGCTGGTAGACCGGTGGCTTGGCTTATAAAATCTTCATTTAACTCAAGCTAGACGTCTCCTATTTTTTCTCTGCAACCGTCGAATGTCAATGCGAATTCTTGAGCAACTCTTAGATTAAAACCCTCAAACTTTTCAACAAACACATGCCAACCATTCCTTTCTAATTCATCTTTGGCATTGTCAAATGATAACAATGTCTAGATGTCGTTGGGCTCAATCCTTACCACAGGATCCATGGCTAACAACAAGGAATCAACATGGGATTCAGAGGTAGGGTTTGATAGAATAAACACAGAGCTATCACCCCGAGTCTCCTCAATGCAATGCAAAGACAACTCGCAATGGTAGGCATGAGCGTTAATTACCATGCGTGTGAGAGAGGTCATGTAGATCGAGGCCATGCAAAACCATAATACCACACTGTACTTGGAATGACACCTTGGCATAATCGTATGCACAATGATCAGAACAGTTGAAAACAATAGTATGCATATCCACGACTTGATCACAAAGATTAATGTATCAAATAAACAATTGAACCATTAAAAATTTTATAAATCAAAACCCCAATGACATTAGTCGAATACTAAATGAGTGGAGGTTCTATACTCATGTAACCAAGGCGTGTTTAAGACCAAGGGGTTATAACCAGGAAAACAACCATGTTCATAGCAAAATACGACAATTCGACAATAGACCATATGAAAATTGACCCTTTAATAAGAAAAAATGAAATCAAGTATGAATTCCAGTTGTGAGTTTTCATTCTTACAGTCCTGAAAACAAAAATTGAAAAGCAGCTATGTAGAAAGTGACAAGTAACAAGTGTCGTTTAATGAGAAAGGTTGTGACGAGTAACGAGAATTTAAAGACCCTGTGTAGGCATCTTGTAAAAATAGAGATTATATTATTGTTTCCAACAATGGCGACACACTGGTAGAAGTAGTTATCTCTACCAAACGAACGAGTCTAGACTAGGATATTCAGAAAAAACTTCAAATCGAAAACAACGAAGAAACTGTTTGAACATCATTATCAATTATAAAACATTCCAGTTTCAGATTATTGTTATTTTAAAATATGAAAACTGATGACAATCTTGACAAAAGAGAGTCACGATGTTAAAGTTAAAATCTTCAATACTGTTGACAAAGTCGCTGCTGCCAGTAGGCATCCATAGCCTCGACAGGGATGCCGTTTAACCCACTACGATATCTGTATCCTGCCAAGAAGGTCTAGATCAGAACGAAGGACATTTAAGGTCAAAAGATTCTGTATCTGAGAATTTTTATATACCTGACATTGCTTCGCTGCCAGTGGGCCTGTTCAGTACCCCGACGAAGTTATCTTGGCATCATGCATGCATTTACCCACTGCCAACAGACTTGTTCAGTATCCCGACGGGTTTACAAGCACTTCCCACAGCTCTCTGAAGGTTTATTTAGTTTTGAAGATACTTAATAGAGTGGGGTGACACTAAAAATCCTGATTTTTGGACATATTTTAGTAAATTATAGACCTTGAGGAAATTTTTTAACTGTCCTTCATTAAGATCTAGAGATAGTTTGGTAATAAACTGACTTTCGAGGGCAGGGAGACATCTCTGAGTTGTTCTCTTAAGGAACATGGATAGCGTAATATGAATTTTTTATGGATGATCGTGAATATCTTCAGTTACAGATTGAAATAAAAAAGCGCTTTTCAAACAACAAGTTTTCCTTAGCATGGCTGCAAACTTCAGAAAAATATCATAATTGATGCTTAAACAACCTTCAGTAGTCATTTTAGAGGGGAAATTTTTCTGTTCTCTTTGTCTGAACTAGTTCATGGTGCAAGCATCTACGTCTCAAAAAGAAAAACTGGTGAGCATAAGGGAAAAATCAAAACAAACCAGCAAAGAAAAACAAAAAGCAAGCAAAACAAAAATATTTACACAATGTACATGGGAGTGTCATCAGGCGAAGAACCTTTTTAGAGCTTGGCCATTCATCGGATAAGTGTCTAGCTGTCCCTCTAAATTCTGTAATCGGAAGGAACTGGGACCCAATTTCTTAGAAATCAAGAATGGTCCTAGCCACAAGTTCTGAAACTTTGTATGCTCTCCTTTTCCCTCATGCGGTTCGTCCCATTTTAGGACAAGATCACCTACCTCAAAATTTTTGTCAGAGGCAGAATTGGAATCAAACCAGCTTTTAACAATGAGTTGATGTTGATCCAATTTCCATTTTGCTTGAGCCCTCACTTCTTCTAATTTTAACAAAGTGTTAATTCGATTCTCCAAAGGGGGACAATCTTCTTCTTGTATTTTCTGCGATAGCTGCAGGGAGGGAAGGAGGACATGTGGTGGTAGAATCACCTCTCTGCCGTAAACGGGAAAGAAAGGTGAGTTACCCACAACAGCTTTAGGAGTCACTCTATCAGCCCATATGATGTTTAACAGTGCGTTATGCCAATTTTTATGGTTTTCAGAGACCATTCTCTTGATAATTTTGATCATATTTTTATTAGTCAACTTTGCCAATCCATTGCCTTGGGGGTAATAGTTGGCAGAATACTTTAATTTAATTCCCTTTTCTAGAGAGAAATCACTCATCTCAAGAGACAAAAAATAAGAAGCATTATCAAATACCAGGCATTCAGGGATACCAAAACGAGTAATAATATTCAAATTCAAAAAAAATATTACCTAGATGGTATTTACAGCTTTTAATGGAGCAGCCTCGAACCACCTAGTGAAGTAATCTATGGCTGTTATGATATACTTATGCTGTTGTGAGGATGGGGGATTGATTGGACCTATAATATCTAGACCCCACTGCTGAAAAGGGGAGTCTACTGAAACTGGTTGCAGAGGGAAGGCTGGTTTCTGTATCCATCCGGATGCTTTTTGACAAATTACACAGTTGCGACACAAAGCATGAGCATCTTTAAAAAGTGTAGGCCAGTAGTAACCTACTCTTAATACTTTATGGGCAGTGGTATCTCCACCAAAATGCCCTCCAGCTTCTCCTGCGTGCAATTCCAATAAGACCTTTTTTGCTTCATCTTTCTCAAGATAGCGCATTAGTACTCTATCAAAATTTTGATGAAACAGAATACCATTAATTAGCTGAAAGGAAGCAAATTTTAATCTTAGTGCTCTTCTTTTTGTGGGATCTAGGTGACGGGGACTTGACCCATGTTCAAGACAAAATTTTATATCATCATACCAGGGACTAATAGGGTTTTGTGTATAACAGATTAGATTTTGATAGTGTTGTCCTGGATTTGACATATCATTTTCCTCTTGCTATCCTGCAGCTGAGTCAACGACTAACTTGCATAACCCTTGGCCTCTTACTATTTGTGCTGGGGTGATTTCTATGTCATACTCTTGCAAGGATGTGACCCAGTTTGCCCTTTTTTCACCTAGTTCTTTCTGTACTAACAGATTTCTGACAGCCGGGTAAGGGACAATGATTTTTGTCCTAGATTTAAAAAGATAAGATCAGAAGTGCTTTACTTCTTTGAAAACAGCATAGGGTTGCTGATCTACTACTGGGTAATTAAGTTTTGCCCCTTTGAAGGTTGAGCTCATAAAGGCAATTGGGAATTCATTGTTTTCAGCTTTCTTTTGAGTTAGGACAACGGTATAAGAACGGTCAAAAGAGAATGTGTAGAGGGTGAAGTCTTGCGAAAAATCGGGACTCATTAGAGAAGGAGCGTCTATTATGGCCTTTTTTATTGAATTAAAAGCCTAGTTTTCTAAAGGTCCCCAATGGTATTGTACATCCTTTTTTATTAGGTTTTGTAACGGTCTCACCATTTCTGAAAAGATGGGGACGAATCTCGTAACAAAGTTTATCTTACCTAAGAAAGATTGCATAGACTTTTTTAACAAGGGAGGGGGGAGTTTCGAAATGACTTGAGTTCTTTCAGGGTCAATAATCATCCCTTCAATTGATACAATAAATCCTAAGAGTTTACCTTGTTCTACTGCGAAGATATATTTTTTAGGATTCAAAGAAATGTCGTACTTACGACATCATTGTAGAATGGATCTTAAATGAGCTAGATGATCTTCTTTGTTTTTTGAGAAGAAAGTAACATCATCCAGGTAAACTACGACAAATTGATTGATTAAGCCTCAGAAAGAGATATCCATCGCTCTCTAGAAAGTGGCACCGACATTTATGAGTCCAAAGGGCATCTTCCTATAAGCATAGGTGCCCCATGGAGTGCGGAAGCTGGTTTTAAGTTGGTTTGGAGGGGACATCAGGACTTGGTTATACCCTAAAAAACCATCCAATAAGGATAATCTTTCAAAACCAGATACCTATTGAAGGATCTGTTCCATGGGTGGGACAGGGTAGTTGTCTTTATCAGATGCTCGATTAAGATTTTAAAAATCGACACATAGTCGGATTTCACCACTCTTCTTCTAGACAGGGACAAGATTAGAGACCCATTGTGTGTGCCTAACTGGGAAGATTATCTTAGCATTCAGGAGTTTATTTAATTCCTTCTTGACAGTTGGTTCGAGTTTTGGGTGAAATTTCCTGAACTTTTGTTGAAAAGGTTGGGTTTGGGGTTTCATAGGAATAACGTGTTGTATGATGTTAGGATCAAAGGTTTTTAGGTCGTCGTACATCCAAGCAAAAACATATTTGAATTCCTTAAATAATTTAATAAACGCTTCTTTTTCTTGTTCAGAACATCCCACCCCTAAATTAATGCACTGTGGGTTGTCTTTAGTTCCCAAGTTTACGTTTTCATGTGTCAAAGAGGAAGTATTCGTTTTATAGTTCACTGATTTTTTGAACTTATCGTGAAGATCATAAATTTTTTTTAATCTAACTACAGATTTCGGGATAGAATTTACCATGTCTGATGAAGATTCTGGAGATCTTGGATCTGGTATTACCGTAAAGTCACGAAAATTTTCGTCATGAGTACCTTCGTTGATTACTGTGCCCTGGAAAGTTTCTTCCATATGCAGGAAACTTATAATCTGTTGATCATCATCGAAGACTCTCCAATTCGTGATGTTGTCGGGGACGGACGGTCTAAACAATAGTTCGACGGAGAATGCATTCAGAGATAAGCCTTCTACAGGGAAAAGTTTCGAAGCTATGTTAGCTAACAAATCAGCTT
>JASDQU010880313.1:0-23212 GCA_032191745.1 Picea mariana
ATAAGATAGATTCAGAAGAGTTAGGTGAGGATGAGATAGAAGCTGATGTTTTGCATTTAAAAAGTAATGTTTTACCTAGGGGTTTAGTTCCTTTAAAATACCTATTTGATTTTAATGATGTAGCTAAAAAACCAAAAATCGAAGCCAGTGGTTAGGAAGTAGAAGATTGTAATATAGGGACAGAAGAGAAACCCAAGATGGTAAAACTTTCCAAATCATTACCCCTTGAGTAGAAAATCAAATACATCAAGCTTTTTAAGGAATATTCAGATGTATTTTCCTGGGGTTATGAGGACTTGAAATCTTATGACACCAACATCATACAACATAGGATTCCAATAAAAGAAGATCAAAAACCTTGCAGACAAAAACTTAGGAGAATCAATCCCAAGCTACTTCCCCTGATAGAAAAAGAAATCAAAAAAATGTACGTTGCTAAAATCATAGTTCCGTTACGATTTTCCAAATGGGTTTCAAATTTGGTCCCAACTCGAAAGAAATCCGGAGAAATTAGGCTTTGCATCGATTTCTGAATCTGAATAAGGTCTCTCTGAAGGACAACTACCCACTGCCAAAAATGGACCACATATTACAAAAGGTAGTTGGATCTAGTCGAATATCTTTACTGGATGGGTTTTCAGGTTATAATCAGGTCCTCATTCACCCAGATGACCAAGAGAAAACAACTTTCACAACACCATGGGGTACTTTCATGTATGTGAAAATGCCTTTCGGGTTGATGAATGTTGGGGCCACTTTCCAGAGAGAGATGGACATCGCTTTTGTGGAAGAACTCAACAAATTTATTGTCATCTATCTGGACGATGTAACTGTGTTTTCCCAATCTGATGATGATCACTTACGACATCTCAGACGAGTTTTTGAGAAATGCAGGAAATTTGGGATTTCTTTGAATCCTAAGAAGAGCCTTTTCAGATTAGAGGAAGGTAAACTACTAGGGCACATAATCTCTAAGGACGGAATTAAGATATATCCCAACTTCGAAGAGGTTGGATAAAATTACCTCCCGTAGATTTCTTCTTTTCTGACAACCTCTAGGAAATTTACAGAGCATTAATAGGGACACAGATCTATGATTACAATGCTTAGAAAGCACTCAACATAGATCGCTCATCAGTATTTAACCCTTATTATACTTCGCATAAAACACAGAGAATTGCGGTATTCAATTAGATCAACACTTAGCAATAGTAAAATAGATCATATCTAGTAGTTCAGCACTAAGCATCTTCATACATATCAGATCTTACATTCATTCACATCTTAGAAGCATAAAGCATGAATAGATCTATCTAATATCATCTAAGAACTTAGCAATGCAAAACATTTAAGAATAAGCACCAAGCATAACACACAGTATTTACATGGTTCACCCCCACCCTGGGGCTATGTCCACCAACTCTTCTTCTTTATTATCTTCAGTCAATCAGGTTATAGCACAGAGCTATCAAAACCCTACTCCACATAGGACAAGAGATCTGCACACACTTTTCTAGATCCTCCTTCCCCGAGTAGATCTAGCACAGAGCCTCCTTACAATCTATGCACTCATCACTTACAACACTTGCACTTAGCTCTGCAAGTTAATCACACAGATCACTTTTAGCACTAAGCCTATTAACTACTTAGTCTCTTTTCCACACACACATCTATGTTTACTTACATCATCTAGCTATCTATTTATACATTACAAAAGTGGGCCTAAGCGTGGGTAAACCCATGGGCCGCCATCCCTTTCCCATTACATTATCCCCAAAACCCAAAAAGGACCCAAAGTGGTCCTAGCTTCCACAATCTTTGCTTCTCTTGGCGCTTCGTCTTCGATAGGGTGTTGAAGTCCCAAAAATGGTCAAATATGACCAAGTATCTCCCAAACTTGGTCAAGGGCCAACAAGGCCTTTTCCATTTCCATTTCATATTTTCCACATATACCTGCCCTAACAACTATGCATCTTGCATATATGTAGGTTGCACCAATACAACCCACATACATCAGGTTTTGTTCCCAAAATTAAAAATGGTGTCATATTTCCATGTCACGTCATGAGATCCATGATCATTGACCTTCCATATACTAGAAATTCTCTGACTCGGCCCTTCAGTTCCATTTGAAGGCTATAAAATGGGCCTTATCAAAGCCGTGGAAGAGGAGAGAATTCAACTATTGAGAGTAAAGATACTCTGGAGAATTTTTCACTTCTCATATGAGTATGCATCCCTTTGTCCTTTTAAGTATGAACACATTATTCATCCCCCAAGCTCTTCCCTGATTGTTGGAGAACCTCATTGTCTCCCTTATATGAGCTTGCATTTGGTTGAGGATTGAAGTGGTGGAGGCCCAGCTAGAAGGGACTCAGTTTCTCAATTTCGAGATGTGTTGACACAAGATTTTGTCATTTATACACTTATATCGATCATTTATTAATAGAAGTACTTTTTTTTCCATCCAATTAATTTCTTGCAAATATTTGAATTATTATTCCATGGGCATATTTTTTATGTATATTGATGGATTATTCTATTTGATGTGCTAACTTTATATATTATCACCATATGCTTGTATATCTTGGTTTTTGAGGACAAGTTGTAGGTGTATTTCTTTGGGTCTCATGCTCAATGATGGTCTTCATCAGACATTGAAAAAAGGTAATATCTTTATCTTGTCTTGTTGGCATTTTCAATCATATAGAATACTTGGAATTAGAGTCGATTTATGAAGTCATCTCTATCTGTTGTGTTTTACCCCATGCCATAGAGTGATTTTCCTCATAACAGAATTGGTGACCATAAAGGGGATTAAATCTCCTATTTTGTTTTGGGGTTGGAGTGTTTTCTCCTTTGATTTCTCTCTATTCACTTGTGTTTCATTGTCGCCTGATTGCTTAACAACCTTATTTTCCTTTTATCTGAGTTTTCTTGGCTTTATCCTTTCCTTGGCAGTGTTTTAACACTTATACATGGGTTTTCCCTAGACAGACACATACATACGCGACCTGTACTTCTATAGGGTGCGTACATATGCTTATGTTCCCTGAACAGTCGCATACACCAATGTTTTCAACTTTTTGTATTAGTTTGGTGGTTGTTGGCTGAGTTTTGATGGTTATTGAGTATTCTTAGGTCTCTATATTGACTATTGAGTGCCTACAGAGTGATAGGAAAACTCTTTTTTGTTGGATTTTTGAGCGATTCTTCTTTATCGTTATCTTTTTCATTGGTTGTCCTTGAATATTGGTCTGGGTGTTTACTTGTTGGTATACTACTTGGATTGATTTATTATGCTAGCAGTAGGGTCTATTTATTAGGATTATGTTCAGTCCTTGCATTTTTATTTCCTTATATTGAAAATAAAAAAATAAATATTTTGCATTTTTGGGCATTTTCTTTGTTGGTTGCTTAGTATCAATTTTGACATTCATGGAAAGATTTCATCTCTTCTGAATTGTTGAGTTGAATTGAAATGAAATCTTTCAATTCAACTCAACAATTCAAAAGTGATGCAATCTTTCCATGAATGTTGAAATTGATACTAAGCAACCAACAAAGAAAATGCCCAAAAATGAAAAATATATATTTTTGAATACAAGTATGAGTACTGAGTCAAGTCAAAAAGATAGTGGGGGTCCTTCGACTCCCACAACTACCGTAGTTAATGGAACTCCTTCTACTACTTCCGCTGCTACGGTTGCAGTGTTGGAGATTCTTGCCGCCACTCCTATCTGACCTATGACTACTTCTCAGCTTATAGGAACAAACCCTTTTGGGTCTCTTTTTGGTTCTTTGGGATATAATCCATAGTACATACCTTCGACCTCTACCCATTTCTCTTATGGTATGCCTAATCTTACATCACAACTTTCTTCCTCTATTATAGCGATGAATATGAATCCTAGTGTTGGACTTGGGGGAATGGGTCCTCCGTATACTCCTATATCACTTAGTGGAACTCAAATTCCCCAAGTGAATCCTTTGGTTGGGGGTCCACCCCCTTTCTCTTTTAGGTCTAATCCTGGTCATAAAAATCCTAAATGGAGTAATTAACCAGGGGAACAAGTTGTTTCTTTTGTTCTGTCCTTTAACTTTACTCCCTCTACCTCAATTCCGTCTAATACTTTTGGTATGACAAATCCACCTCTATCCTTCATATTTACACCTGGGGGAGGTCAGTTTCATACCATGGGAAACCCCCAGCCTGGATCTCATCTAGCTGGGGGAAATGCTTACAACCTGCATTATATTGTTCCTATAGGAATGATTCCAAACCCACTTTTCAAGAATTAGTTTGGACAAGGGTACTTTAATCTCAGACAGGGCCATGTTCCATACTAGAACCCTGGATGGGGTGAAATTCCTCAACAATAGTCTTTCCCAAGACCATGGACTCAGATTCTGTAATCTCGACTTCGTTTTTTGGAAACACTTAACTTTCCATATTTTTTGAAGTTAGTGAATGACCCGGTGTGCCACGATCCATCATGGCATTCCGTCCCCACTAAGATTCCTTCAGATATTCTGAATTTCGAGGGGGAAAATGGTGAGGATCCTAGTGATCATGTTACCACTTTTCATCTTTGGTGCTCATCGAAATCACCTAATGATGACTCTATTTGTTTGAGACTATTTCAACGCACCCTCACAAGGATCACAACGAAATGGTATATCAAGCTACCAGGGGGGACATATGGTACCTTTAATCATATGGTTCTAGTCTTCCTCAACCACTTCTAGTTTTTGGTTCATTACAATGCTGGCATAGAACTCTTGTCGACCTTTCGCCAAGACAAGGCCACCTATATCTCGTATCACATCCAAGAGTGGTGTAGATGGAAGAGGTTGATTAAGGCTTACATTCCTCCATAGTTCCTGTTGAAATGGTTTTTCAAATCCTTATTGACTTACATTTCAAATTATGTCTCTACATCCAGAGTAACCTCTGAGGAGGAAGCGAATTTCAAGGCCCAACAACTAGATCTCATTAATGCCCAGTCTACAATGTTATACGAAATTATTCTTGACGCGGAAAGGTCAAACTATGACCCAAGACAGAATCCTGAGCCTCATGCCAATGGAATTGTAGGCTCCACAAATGATAAGTCTACAGACTTGGTGGCAATTCAGTTGAAAGAGTTATCTCTAAGCCAGTCTGCAGCAAGACCAGCTTCGACTGTGTACTCTTATCCACTCAATTGGTGGATGTACATTATGTGCAATCATCGACCAACCTAAAAGGTAACTAGCAACCAATTGAGAATAGATAGAAAGGACGAGGTAATCATAAGTGTGGGAGGAACGAAAATAAACCCAAGGACAATGGTAACAATGAGATGGTGAAGGTTAATGTTGGTGAGGGAAAGAGAGAGAAGAGGAAGGTGAAGCTTCCTTGTAAAATTTGTACCGATGATCACCTTACTCATTTATTCTCCAAACTCGAGAAAGATATGAGGATTTTATCCCAACCTCCCATTCTGTTGACTAATCCTTTTCTGTATAATCAACACATGGCCTCGAGCTCCTCCAACACTATAAATGCACTTGGTGGAAATCAAAATTCCTCGGTGCAAGATGGTGAATGTCTATGCGTGAACAAGGTCAAGTCTCAGAATCATGTAAACACTAGATCTTGGGATTACAACTCTTTTCCATATGGTCTAGGTCTAGAGTCTCCCACTCCTTTGGATACCCCTTTTCAGATCAAAACTCTAGAGCCTCTTCCACATATTCTGAAAGGAGTACTTAAACGCTCTACGCACAATCCTAATGTTATAGTCGCTCATAATTATTCCATCGTTGAAGATCTGGGTCAAATCCCTTTTGTGATGTTGGCTTTGGAGTTACTTCAGACGTGTCCTTATCAAAAGAATTCCTTGTGTTATATCCCAAAAATATCTACCTATGCATACATGGCATTGACCTTTCAATTTACACAATTTTCCAACTCACTGTTGAGAATGCTTCTTAAAAAACAAATTTTTGGATCATGTACACACCTTGCTGAACTACTTCCTGCATACACATGTGAGCTTCATACTAGACATCTCGTGTACATATGCTAGTTGCACTTAAAAATCCCACATTTACCTCCAAAAGTTGCAAAAAATAAAAAAGTTGTAAGGAATTTAGTAGAGTTACGGGTTGTAGGTGGTTTCCCAACCATTTTACCTATTGTATCCCATCCCCAAACTGAATAACCATCCTTTTTTTATATAAAAGGAGGTCTCAGGATCCCATTATTACACCAAGTATGAGAAAAAAGAAAATTTGCCAAAATCCCTTCCCCCTCTAAGATTTGGCCTCAACATTCCCTCTATAACCTTTTCTCCTATACAATCCCTTCCCTTTCCCTAAAGTGATCATTTGATTATGAGAGAAGGCATTGGGATGATGCACTTGGAGAAACATTAAGAGGAGCCTAGACCCGGTTTGCAGAGTGTCAACCTACAAAGGTTGTAACTTTCGATCTTTGGATTTGAATAAAAGAATATTTTTTCTTGTCCCAAATGATATATTTATGTTTTTCATTTGATTTATGCATAATGGTTTATATCTAACCCTAATATGGATGAGTAGAGATAGTATATTTGTAGCATCATTTGCCTAAGTGTTCTTGCAGGTCATCTTTGGGAAGAGACCAACAACTTGGGAAGCTACAAAGGTGAAGGAGGTCTACATCGAACGTTTAGACCAAAGGTACAACTTCTGACCTACTTTCCTATCTCTTTCTATTCTTCCATTTTAGATTGTTTGGGGTAGTTTAGGAATTAGATTCTGTTTTAAGGGAGATCATAGCTTTGCCTATATTTTGACCCTGGTATATAAATAGGGGGATTTTCCCCACTAGCACCTTGTTATATACTTTAGGAGCTCTAGACCCGTGTGGCTCTAAGGTTATCAATTTTGATGTAACGAATGTCCAACCTCACTTGCCTTACCATGTGGCTTTTCAAATCCATGTGGACTACTCAAAGTATACCATCAAATGTATTGTTATCGATGAAGCCATTGTGACGTGAATGATGTCCCTAACCTATTGGAAAGATATTGGTTCTTCTATGCTTTCCCAATCTATGACCATGTTGACTGCATTTGATAGTCGTTCGTTTTGACCCCACGGTATTCTTTCCTCTTTCCCATTCCAGTTAGGGTGGAAGATAGTGGAGCTTGATGTCAAGGTGGTTGATGCACCCCTTGACTATAACTTATTACTAGGGCATAATTAGACCTATGTTATGACTATGGTCATGTTGTACATCTTCCGTACTTTATGTTTTCCTTACGAAGGGAAGATTGTGACGATTGATCATTTGTCCTTTGTGTACGCTAGTCCCAATGCATCAGTTGGACCCTCAATCCCTGTGATCGACAATTCTCAGCTGACAACTAAGAATGTTGGTGTCAGAATGTATTCCATTATTATGGGTACTTTTGACTTCACAATGCAAATTCACCACGTTTATACCATTTCTAGTGTGTCTTCCTCGTCTATGAGGTTCATTCCTTTCCGAACTTCATATTTTAACGACCCTTGGACCCTTCCTTCCCTAGCTTCATTGGGAAAAATAAATTCAAACACTGGAATGGCAATTCCATCGTCAGCAACAAAGGTTGTGTATCAGGTTGTTCTCGACTCTATTGTTGACCTAGATCTTGTCTCCTTGCAGACATATGAGGAGGATCACATTATCGAGCCCGTATGGGACACTTCATCATCTTGTTAACATGACTTCCATGATGATAATTTACCTTCGGATGGAGCGATCATTGAGGCCATGAATGGTACTGACAAGCCATGGGATGATATGCATCAAACGCTCTTATTGTCTCCCAAAACTTGTTAGGATCGAGCAAGATGATTTTAGATCCACTTTGAGTGAGATGGTCAGTCACGTTGTGGTCCCAATTGGTACAAATAGTATTTATGTTGAAGGGATCATGGAGAATATTTCTCCTATCGTTGCGATCGACATCTCTTATGTTCCTGGTAAGATTGAAAACATTTGTATCCGTGTGGATTGATCGCCTGAAGAAGTTCAAATCTACATTGATCTCTTCAAGGAGTTTTGTGATGTATTTTCTTGGTCCTATGAAGAGATGCCAGGAATCGACCCTCATATTGTCAAACATGAGATTAAGACCTGTCTAGATGCCAAACCTGTTCAACAATGTCTCAGAGCTATTAATCCTAGGAAGGCACCTTCTATTAAGGCAGAGGTAGAGAAACTACTTAATATCGGTTTCATCTACCCAGTTCCTTTGACTGAATGGGTATCCAATCTCATTCCTATGAATAAGTAGCAAGGAACCATCCAAGTGTGTATGGATTTTTTAGACCTGAACAAGACATGTTTGAAAGACAACTTCTCGACACCTTTCATTGATCAGATTCTCAATGAGTGTGCGGGAAGTGAAGTTTTCTCTTTTATGGATGGATTTTTAGGATATAACCAAATTTAGATTAAGCCTGAGGATCAACATAAGACATAGTTTATTTTTCCTTGGGGTAATTTTGCATACCATAAAATTCCTTTTAGCCTTAAAAATGTCAGAGAAACCTTCCAATGCTCCATGAACTTTGTGTTTCACAACCTCAAACACAGTGTCGAATATTATCTCGATGATCTTGTTGGTCACTCTCACAAGAGGGTAGATCACCCTAGTCACCTTCGACTGGTGTTTGAGAGATGTTGTTACTATAGCATCGGTTTGAACCCTCATAAGTGAATATTTTGTGTAAGGTTGGGCCGTCTCTTAAGGTTCTTAGTTTCCAAGAATGGGATCTTAGTGGATCCTATGAAGGTTGAGGCAATACTTTGATTGCCTCCCCCGCACAACATTCGTCAACTTCAGGGTTTATAGAGGAAATATAACTTCTTACATCGCTTTATAGATAATTATTGCAACATTACTAAGGGTTTCCTGCATCTCTTGAAGAAGGACACTCTGTTTATATGGGATGAGCGAGCCTTGGAATCCTTCAATGCTCTTAAGAAATCCTTGGTATCAACACCTCTATTCAAGCCTTCTGAATACAGTAGGGATTTTTTGTTTTATATCGCCATGTTTGAAGGGACGGTTGGTATGGTTTTGGTTCATGAGGATGATGATCTCCATGAGAAAATCATCTATTATCTTAGCCAAAATCTAGTCGGTCATGAGCTTAAGTACTCTCATACATGCGAATTCAATGATTATGGAACTATATATTACTTTGCAAGACTACCGTAGTTAGGTATTTCAATAAATTTCAATACGTCCTTACTAGGTGTATCATAGGGGGGAAATATAATAAGTGGGTTCTAATTTTGCAAGATTTTGATCGTGACTTTGCTTCGACGAAGTCCAAGAAACCGCTAGTTTTTGCATAGATGATATCTGACTTACCTATATTGGTTGAGGATGTTATCCATGTCGATTCTTTTACAGACAAACATATTTTCCTCATCTCATCTTTGGAACCCTTGTATGGAGATATTTTAATATATATATTCAGACCTTGAAGCTACCTTAGCGCCTATCGAGAGACGATCGATGACGTACACGTAATCAAGCTAAAAACTATCTCATCATCGACGACACTTTGTATCGTCAAGGAGTAAATAATATCCTACATCATTTCTTGACTCACAAGGAGGTTGAGTCTGTTCTTAATGACTTCCATAGTGGGGCATGTGGTGGTCATCCATCTGGGCTTGCGAAAACCCCAAAAAATTTGTGAGCTAGTTATTTTTGGCCATCATTTTTTAAAGATTGCATTGAAGTGGTCAAGAAGTGTCACCCTTTCCAGGTGTTCTCTAGGAAGATGTTCTCGCATCTAGTCCCCCTTCACCCAATCATCATCATCAGTCCCTTCACCAAGTTGGGGGTGGATTTTATGGATTGAAACCGTGCCTTGACTGGTAGGAATCAACATATTATCATGGTCATGAATTACTTTAGTAAGTGGGTAGAGGCCATGCCTATTGTTAAATCTGATGGAAAGACTGCATTATTCTTCATATTCAACCAGATTATAGCCAAGTTTGGAATCCCAAAGGCTATTTTCACTAATCATGGTAGTCACTTTCAGAATGAGATGATGGAAGAGCTAAAATTAAATTTGGGGTTTAAGAACGATCATTCTTCCCCTTATTACCCCCAAGAAAATGGGCAAGTAGAGGCCATCAATAAGTCTCTCAAGACCATTTTGCAGAAAATTGTCAGCCAGAGTAAATCTGACTAGAATCTTATGCTTTACCTTGCACTTTGGGCTTACCAAACCTCATTTAAGACTTCCACCAGTTTTTCACCTTTCTAGTTAGTACACGGTGTGGATTCCATTCTCCCTATTGAATGCGAGATCCCTTCTCTTAAGTTGGCAGTCAAGCTCCTACTTGACACTTCCGATATCGAAAAGCACCTTGTACACCTAGAGAATCTAGATGATAAATGTCGAGATGCCTCTATGGATATTGAAGCAAATAAGCATCGTGTTAAGGTACAGTATGATAAGTCTGTTTGTCCTTGACAATACGCTAAGGATGACTTGGTCCTCTTATACGATTAATCCAAAGAACCGCTGGGGGTAGGAAAGTTTAATCCCATGTGGCATAGTCCTTATATCGTGTGACGTGTTTTGGAAAAAGGATCATATGATTTAGAAGACTATGAAGAGAATATGCTAGATAAGCCTAGAAATGGGCTCTACCTCAAAATATATTACTCTTGAGCCCTAAAATTATTAGGCATAACTCTTTGTATACTATTGTATCTTAGTGTATATATATATTTTCCTTTGCGTCATTTGGTATGCTTATAAAGTTTTCCCTTGGTTGGTATATTTCAATGGAGTTGTCCATTTTCTTAGGATTTGTAGACGGTGGCAGTCATCATAAACGGAACTTGGATTCTGCCCCTTGGGTTGTTTATTCACCTGGGGGTCAACTGGTGTCTTCAGGTGGCGTTTTTCTAGGGCCATCAACGAATAATGTGGGTGAGTATAGTGTCGTTATAGAGATTTTACATGACACCATTTCACATGGTGTTCAATCTTTAGAAGTTTGCCTGGATTCCTAGTTAGTAGTATGTCAGTTAAACAATAGTTATCATGTGCAAGATCCTACTCTACTCTGATGATTCCTACGGGTATGACTTTTGGAATGACATTTTGATTTTATTACTTATAATCATGTATCTATAAGTTCTTATGCTAATTATGTCTTAGATTGGAATTTGTCACATTATTAAAGTAAATAAAACATTCATCAATATACACAGTGTATTATATAAGTAACGTTGAAGACGAATGTTTTTTATATATATCTTAAGAACATGTGGTGTCATAGTAAAACATGGGGCTCACACCCTCAAAATACAATATGGCTAGTAGTTATAGCTTCCATGAAATCTATGCATGTGGTGCCAGATGAGTGTCATGTTAACATAATAAGGTGTTTGTGAGACATTGGAAGAGTCGTACCCAAGCATGGGTCACACCTACCCACTTGTCATTGTGTCGCCTCCAGCAAATCCTCTACCTAAACCATAGGGATCCTTTGTGTCAAATGAGATAGGTTTCCTTGCACGTTTTGGAGCACTCTCTCAGTGTCTCCTCCCATTGGCTCATCCCCCCTGTGCCTCCGTCAATGTCGTGAAAGTCTTTCTGGTCATCGTGGACCCACGTCTGCATCACAACACATGGCTAATTAATACTTGACATCACTCAAAAAACTTTTTTGTTTCTCTTATACAAAAATACACAAAAAATGAAATATTTAATTTGTTTTTTCTTACTTATGTCTTCGTAGGCGGAGCCTGGTGGTAACAACATGTTCGTATCTCCTTGGAAGTTGATCCCTTCATATGGGTAGTCCTCCAAGGCTATAACCTGTTGGCACCACCAATAGAATAAATCGTCATTGTAGGGTGTCGGCACCCTACCACCTCTCAGCCACCTCATCACCTCGATCCACCATGCCATGGCTGTATTGTGAGGTTCATGCGGTAAAATATCAACTCTAGGGCCCAAGCCTAGAACCCGCTCGAAAAAGAAACTACACAAGATAGACATGAACCCGAAGTTCCTCTTTATACCTTGTTTTCGACCTGTCAGCTGGATTTTCATAGTAGCCAGCATTGAGGTACACCAGTAGAACATAAGTGATCTTGATTCCTAATGCAACGATGTCGACCCTGTGATTTGTGTCAATACAAGCACTATTATCTTGAGGCTTAGGTTGTTGATCACTCTGATTGGGATTTGGCTCCCTACCTTCTCTATTCCTACAGTACAGTAGGTGGATATGTAATCCTTTATTTTCATGCCACTTCTAGCTCCCCAGGCTTTGAGGTTCACTACCTCACCTCAACGTGACAACATTGTCAATAAATATATGTCCTCAACTTCAATCCTCAATGGTTTCCCATCGAGGTTGAAGGCCTCTATATCTAAATCTCAGTAGTTCACTAGCATATGGAGTAGCCTCAATTGAGCCTTCATTCCTTTGAGAGCCCATAATTTATATATCCCACATCTTCTCAATGTTATTTGGGCCCTCATATCTCTTTCCACTACAACAACTACCTCTTTGTACTCTCTTTCTCTCCACTCTAGCACCATCCTGCAACTTTAAAAATCAAAATTTGAGTTAGTATATTTTAAAAACCCACTTCACTGACTTATACACGGGTTGTAGTGTAAAAAGTCATGTATATGGATGTATATATGCGGGCTATATTTTTTCTACCCACGTACATACATCCTTTTACGTGACCCGATAAACTGTATCCCGTGTATACCCTAGTTTATAAGTTACACCCTAAAATTCTCAAAATTTGGAACCTAAATCAAAATTTTAAACCAGTAGAACTGAAGAGTAGAGAATGAAGACTTACTTGGTCCAGATGATTGCCGATTTCGTCGCTTTTATCTCTCGTAATATATGGTTGAAGATCATGGACAATCTGGACCAAAATGCACTATTTGGGTAAAAATACAAATAATATGGTAAATTGGTCAATTTTTTACTATCTATAGAAATGTTTTACCCACTTTTACATAGTTTTGCTCAATTTTTGTCCTAATTGGACTAATAGTGCAGTGGAACGAGTTGGTTTTGGTTGTTTTGTCCAGGGATTCTGGTGGTTTCTATCATTTTTCACCTGTTCATGACTTCGACAAATATCTTCTTGACCAGCATATATGATAGGTATCACTCCATTTTTTCATTTTTTTGTATTATCCTATGACTGTGATCCATATGCCTTAGGTTCGAGCCCACTTATTAGTGACATGGAAACTTCTCTATGCTATTAGAAGTGTCGTTAGTCAATGGTAGAGACTTGTTGGTGTAGAATTGATCAGACTAGGGTCCTTCTTAGGTTACCAACAAAAGAGTACTGAGTAGTTTAGGGAGCTGGCATTTTCATCCTCTCTAGAGAGAAGATGGACCCGAAGTGCAACCAAGACAAGAAGATAGGGAAGGGTAAGGAGAATACATAAGTAGATCTCCAAAATCATCAATATTCAACCTAGTCTTGTGCAAGATAAACGAACAAGTGATCGATCTGAACTTATTCATAACTAATAGTAAAGAAAACGCAAATGTGACATCATTTGCAAACAAGATATAACATATTGATCTTATCAGGCATGAAGAAGTAAAGTAGAATGACAATTCATAGACATAAACAGAGAATTACACAGAATATTTTCAAAATTTTAGGTCCTTCATATATTGTCATCACAAAGGTTCTCATATATAGTTCAACATATATAGACATTGTTTGGTCATGCCAAAGATAATAACAATTATATACTAATGAGAAACAAGGCTATCCCTGGCCCCTTGCTTTCTTGATATTACAATAAGTCATTACTCTGTTACAGTCTCTTCTGGCTCTGAGCTCATTCTTCAGAACTCTATCTACCCCTTTTCCAAGATGGACATTAGCTACAATAATAGAACCTAAATAGAGTGAATTATAATCTCCTGAACCCTTTATAATCATATACATCTCACATATATAATCCAGTTGGATTTCAAATTCTTTTTTTCTTGTTCTTGTTGTAACCTCTTTCTTTGGGATGGTGTTGTGTTGTCCCTCTAACCATTTTATGTTTCTTTGTCCATTCCTTTGTCCAACTTTCTTTTGAATTGTACAACTTTCCAACCAAAATTGGGACTATAGTATTACTTGAGTGGCTTCTATTAATAATAAAAAAAGGGCCCAATAGGCTTCAACCACAATCCTTGACTCACCCTTGAGTCAAGTCCTTGGTTCTTCCATGGTTTCTGGGAAGGAATGTTGCTTTCCTTTATCCTCTGTCTATGTTCTACTTTCATATTTTTCTTGAGCACTTTCTTCGTCCACCTCTTCAAATGAAGGGCTCAATTATGGAACCAACTCTAGGGCACTCTTCCTTATGCCTTGGAATTTGTCATCTTTATCTTTCCATTTTATGGCCAACAACGAAGTTTCGACCATGAACTGTTGAGTAGCGTCTATAATGCATCCCTTGGATTTAGATGCAACCAGAGAGTTCCACTCTAAATTAGCTATAGCATCCACATGGTGCATATGCAAATAGGATTTCTAGATGAATGGTTAGAACTCACGTAGCTCTCTCTTAGCCACTGACTAGGCTTCATATAAATCATTTAGCTCATTGTCATTTTGCTGGATCTAGTCAAATTTTTCCTATTTTTCTAGCAGATCCAGTGTAATGGAGGCCTCTTTGTTGAGTGACTGTACCTTCACGCACAAGTCCTCTAGAGTCTGGTTGTGCCATGATATAATACCCATCCAGTCACTAACCTCTTATAAAATCTGTGTACACTCTGCAGTCCTTCGGTGCAGAGTTACTTTGGCCGTGTTCCCTTCAACCACAACGGTTTCCATTTTCTCTTGTAGCTTCCGAGGTTTTTTATTTTCTTCATGCTAAATATCTCGCAGTTGTGCTTCAGGTTCTCTGTGTGAATGTCCAATTCCTACCATGCTACCTGGATTAGCTCGATCTTTTTCATAGGCTCACCTGTTGCACTGGATTCGGGCAATTGTGGTGTTGTCCTTCAAATCACTATCCAGGCTTCTGCAAGCTTCTCCTGGACCCTTTCGAGTTTCTTCTCCACCTAGATCTTTGCATATTCTTCTTGTGTCTGGAATGCTTGGTGGAGGAGTACTTCCTCCTTTCAAAACTTTACATCTCGTTCAGCCTGTTGTAGCCTCTACTCCAATTGATCAGTTGAAGCTCTGATCATGATAATTAGATGCGTTGATGTCCATTGAGCGAGGTCACCAAAAGAAGTAGTGGCATCCCTAGGTACTCGGACCTACATTGGGAGTCCACTGGTCGTCGATTGCTATGATGGTGTCTCCACCTCTTCCTCCCCTATAGATGGACCTTGCAGTGGTTGCACAAGTCTCATTCTTATTGATTCTGGAAGGAATGGGAGTATCTCTGCTTTCTCCAAGAAGAGTTACACTAGATCTACACACTACTGTGGATTTTGGAGTACTAGCTACAATTTTTCTTGCAACGAGGTTGCACTATGTTCTGATGTTGATTCAGGTTCCTTCTGAACCTCTAGTAATTCCTCTTGTTTCTGGACCATGGTGTCTGTGGTTCCACTTCTTTGGATAGCACCCTCAACATTGATTATTGAGGGAGTGCATTGAGGGCTTGGGGCTTGTGGTCTTGGAATAATTTGAGTCGCCATTGAAGGAGGAGTGTCCTCAATTGGTACAAATGGAACAATGGACTGGGTTGGGACTTCATGGGTCAGACTAGTGAGTTCTAGTACATGCTTGGGCAGTTTGGGGGGGTCCAACTACATGGGCTCAGGTTCAGTAGTTTGGGGTGGGATGGTTGTTTCTTGCAACAAAGATTATGGTTGTGGGGGTGATGGGGGTTATGGTGGCGATGGGGGTTGTTCAGTGATTATGGTGGTGGATGCATTGGCATCTGGTTCGGGGTCATTAGTGATGTGAATCACTATCTTCACAGCTTGGTTGGTGGGTTTGGTACAAGTTAAAGCTAATGATATTGGTTGCGGATTCAATGGATTAATAGGGGAAACCCCTGTCTGAGGCTTTGTGGGCATGACCTCTCTTATGAAAGAAATAACAAGGATGTCATTGAAATCTTTACCTGAGAGGATATCCTGTTCTAGAAGCTGTGGGAACACTGGAAGTGTTCTCTTCTTGCGCTCCAGAGGTATCTCATCTTCCTTTGTCTCAGAGTCTAATGGAATCTCAACCTTCTGCTTCTTTTTTGTTGGTGTTGTTGGACCAGAACTTGGCCTGACTGCTTCTTCATGTCCCTTTTTCTTCAAGAGCTTCAGGGTTAAAAGATATTGCATCCCCGACTTGTGTGGGTTTCGCTTCACTCCTGGCCATGACATGACCTCCTTTTCAAAGGCCTCTTCCTCTAGGTAGAATGACAACATCTAGGAGTGAAATTATTTTGTCTTGACATGCCTTGGCTAGAAAAAGGTGTGGTGACGGTTCATGTCGAACGCGATGTTCCATGTGTTCAGGTTGAGAAATTCCTAAGGTATGTGCAACCTATGAGTTGCGTCTATCAGCCCGTTGTACCACTTCATGAATGAAACATTGTTGAATTATTTTTTTTTTGAGTCTGACCTTGAATCCCAAGGTTTGAACATATTTTCCAGGCGACCCTTGTCTACCAGTGATAATGGTCTTCCTAGGGGTGACGTCCACTTCCACATAGAGAATGCAACCAACAAGTAACCATATGTAAATTTTCCACCCTTCTCCTGTGACTCCTCACAGGCTACCAGGAGTTCTTCCAAAAGGTAACTGCACCAATTGAACACAGCTTTGTTGGCACAAAAATCTGTCACTAATAGGGCATCTAATGTGCATTCACCTTTGTAATATCAATGCATGATATTGCTAGCAATTACATAGCAAGCGGTCCTGACTATCTCTGGTAGAATGGGGTCAATATTGGTGTTGCACCCCCCTCTTTGTGTATGGAACTTCTCATATAGGTTGGGCTCTCCCTTTTTCTTACCATGCTTACTCGGGCCTTGAAACCATTTTGACACATCCTCTCCTTTGAGCGATATTCCAATAAGTCGATGGATACCCTTTGCATGACTTGGGTACTTTCTATCGAGCCATAGGCTCTTGTCATGTACCTGGTTGATGAGGAACTTGGTACAACTCGCAACCTCACCAGAAGTGTCTAACACTGGTAAATATCTGAGACTCATGATGCTGGAGTTGAACAAATTAATGAATTATGAATTTGGTATGAACTACATCCCTCCCATTGTATCTAGGAATAGGACCTGGTATGTTAGGTCAAGGTCGAGGAGATTCACATGTTCAACCTTTACCTTGAGATCTCCCATGTTCTCGACCCAGGGATCACATGGCTCATATAGCACTGCATCTTTGGAGAATAAACTCTTGCTTCATGTAGCTCTCAACATAGTTACTTGAGACTGTCAACATAGTTCAACAGGCTAATTGGGATTTGAGGTTACGACTGAGGGTCGAGGGATTGCACACGCGTTACTATAATTTGAAAATCACAAGGAACAAAGTTTTCTCTGGGAAACAATACGTCTTACACCGAGTTCACACAACCTTATACTCAGGCTTAGCTGGAAATTTTTGTAATAACTGTTAAGGCCACTCATCATTAATCCTATAGATGCAACCATAAGCTAAGTTGTCCAACATGACTGTTAACAGGGAAAATCTATCAGGTGATTATGGCATTTACTAAACAAGTTGGTTAGGGATGAGGCTGACTTCATACCTTACCATTTGAACAGTTGAGAATCCTGGCATGAATATAGACAAAATATTCATGTATTGTTAATTTATGGTCTAACAAATTTTAGACGGGTTACTGTAGTGGTCATAAAGGCTATGACTGGACCGGGTGTGTGTGGCAAATAGACTTGGATTGTGTTCAGATTCACCCTCCTCTGACCAAAATGAGGTCCCCACCACATTTAATGATTGTCTTTAATGGACTTGTGGCTATTTTGATCCTACACTGTTGAGTAAGTAGTTATGCACCAAATTAATACTTAGAGGGAAAACTGAAATACATGTTGTGGCGCAACAATGCACACTCTGACTTTATTAACTGAATTCAAAAACATTTTTTTTCTTTTTTTGGTAGAAATTCAAATCTAACTACTATACATTCTCCTTTAGAATAGAGAAACAATCCTTTATCTCAGTGCTAAGAGATATATGGTTTTAGGTGAGCACCATTCACCCATCCTAGTCGAAGTATACCATCTAGTTGTGCTAGTGTGACTATGCCAAAGTGTTGGATCACCGCAATTATAAATGGGCCCAACCAATGCATGCACAACTTACTTGGATTTTTTTGGTATTGACTGTCATAAAGTAGGACCTTATCTCGCAAATTTTTTTTATTCTTAATGTTCATGTCATGCCAATCCTTATGCCTGGTTTTCTCAACTAATTGATGCAAGTCTGCTAAAAACCTGGTCTCATCAAGTTCTTGCAAATCTGTAACCCTCTGTGTGACTGATTCGTCCTCTTACATGTGTGTAATATGTGTTATGTATAGACTTGGGGTAATGAACTCTACAGGTAACACAACCACTTTCCCATAGAATAGTTGAAATGGAGTATACTTTTGGAGATTCTATGTGGTTGTCCTATAAGCCCATAAAATTATTGGGACTCTGTCATCCCAATCTTCCCTATTTGTGCAACAAACCTTTTTTAATCCTCTCTCCATAATCTTGTTAAACGCCTCTACTATGCCATTATCTTGTGGATGGTAGGGGATGCATTTATGATGTTGGATTGAGAAATTTGTTGTAATATTTTCTATTGTACTACTAATAAAATGACCACTCTAATCACTAGTCAAAATCCTAGGACATCCAAACTGAGTGATAATTCTTTCAAAAATAAACCTGGCAGAAGTATGTGTCAAGAAATCCTAAAAAAGTGTTTCTTCATCCCATCGTGTAAGGTAATCAGTTGTAGTAATAATATACCTGGACTTTGAGTGCTTAGCCATGGGGTTGATCAAGCCAATGAAATCAATTGCCCACTTCTCAAATGCTTGCAGAGCTCAAACTAGTTGAAGAGGAAATTCATCTCGTCGTGATGGATTGCCTATTCTTTGATAGATGCCACAAGATATAGCATATTCCTTTTCATATTTGAAGGGTGTGGCCCATGAAAATCCATCTTGGAGGATTTTCTGTGTAGTGGCCTTTCCTCCAACATGGCCTCCCGCAATTCCACTGTGGCACTCCCACAGTATGTCTTGTCCTTTGTGGTCTAAGACACACCTCCTAAGGATACTATCTAGGTCCAAATTATAAAATTTCCCCTCAATCAATTGACAGTCCACTTCTTGAACCACTATATAGAGGTTTTGAGTTGCAGAGTACGTTTCTGGGTAGGCCCCTGTACTCAGGAAAACTGCTATGTCTTCCAAGTATTTTGGTACAGTCACAACTTCGAAGAAGTTTACATCTAGGAGTTGATCATCGACTTCTCCGCCACTTTCTCCTGAATCTAATATGGATAGGTGATCAAGACCCACATTGCTCAGGTTTGATGATCACCTCAAATGAAAATTCCTAAAACAATATCAACCATCGAAAAATTATCCCTTCCAAGACAAGCTTTTTAACTATATATTTTAACGTGGAATGATCAGTAAAAAATTTAAAATGAGAGCCTAACAAGTAATGTGTAAACTTTTGTAGAGCATAAATCATAGCCAAAACCTCCCTTTTTGTGGTTGTATAGTTTCGTTCATCTTGTGACATCTTCCTGCTAGCAAAGTAGATTGGATGATCCATGGTTTCATCTCCTGGTTGCACTAAAATGGCTCCCAGGGAAATACCTCATGCGTCCACGTGCACATGAAATTCATTTTCCCAATTCGAAAATATAAAAATAGGTGTTGTGTTGAAATTTTCCTTCAAGATGTCAGATGCTTTATCACACTCTCGTGTCCACTGGAACACTTCCTACTTCTTTAGTAGATTTTCCAGGGGTGCAGTAATATTTGCATACCTTCTGATAAACTTGTGATAGTACCCTGTGTGCCCCAACGTGGAGTGCAATTGTTTATCTATAGTAGGTGGTGGCATGTTCACAATGACCACACCTTTGGATGGGTCTACCAACACTCCTTCTCGGCATACTATGTGGCCTAACAGATTTCCATGTGGCACACAAAAGATACACTTTATGAGGTTCAACTATATCTGCAATTCCCTACATCTATCAAACATCAGTCATAGTAGAAGTACATTTTCCTTGAGAAGAATGTACACCATCCAATCATCCATATAAAATGCTATAAATTATCGAAAGGGTGTTATTACAATCCAAGAAAAACCTGCAAGGGTGTTCTTTAGACCAAAGGGCATCACATTGTATGCAAATGATCCCCATTCTATTATGAATGTGGTCTTCCTTTTGTCTTCTTCGATAATTCTCACTTGGTGATACCCCAAAAATCCATATGTAAATGAGTAATATTCTTTCCCTGCAACTTGTTCTAGCACCTCGTCAGTAAAAGGTGTGGGAAAAGGGTCATGCACATAGGAAGAGTTAAGGCTTATGTAGTCTACACATACCCTAATGTCCTTTGTACCTTTCTTTCTCTGGATGACTATGGGGCTAATCCACTCTGCTTCTTCAATTGGAAAAACAAGTCTGGCCATGAGCATCTTGTTTATTTCCCTCTTAACCTTCTCTTTCACCCTGGGGTTAAGATGATATGGTCTATGCCTTAGAGGTTTTGATCTTGTTTTTAGTTCAATTTTCATCTCTCCCATAGCCCCTTTCATCCCTTTCATCTCTAATAATTTCTTTGGGAATAATTCCTCATACTCCCGCAACAGTGTTAGGGAGCTAACACCTCAGGTAGGTAGAATAATGTATTTCCATGTAATAAAGGTCAATATTAATAAGGCCTGGAAATACGGAAGAATAAATCCAATGTAAGAAGACCTAATAGAAGCTTCTGCTTCTAGAAGGATCTTCCTCTAGATGGTTCTTTTGATAGACATATTTAATATAAATAGGAGTCAAGGGTATGATAAAATTTGTCTTAGATATTATTGTAATAGAGCTCTACTCTTTTGGAGGTTTCCCCCTCAAAGACGCAAGTGAACATTGCTCTCAGTAATCAAAGTTAGATTTTTGGTGTTATTCTGGTATCATTTTGGTATTATTGTGGTGTTGGTCTGGTTATATTGTTGTTCATCTTCCATTTATAGCTATTTATTTCTGTTTTGCATACTTTGTTATATCTGGAATATTACAAACAGGCTATGTATTTCCTAGCTAGTTTGCTCAACCCAGTAATCTCCTACTGCAACTATCTTGGGTTGCTTGTTAGTTCCTATGTTGACCTTTCTCAAATTAAATGGATGGTTATAATAACTATTAGTCTGATTGGGTATGGTGTTCTAGATTTCTCTCCTTCTTTCTATTTCATTACTGGATAAATTTCTTAGTTCTTCTAAATCATCTGGGTTTTCCAAATCCTTCTCGATATTATAGCATTCTATAGGTGTCTTGTCCGTGTCTAGGCAAAGTTTAGACTGAAGCACTTGACTATTATTTCCACATACCACTGGGTCTCATTTCCATTCACGAACATCGATAAAAAGCAATTTTTTAATTCTTTGCAGGATTATCCTAAGCTCAGGGTACTTACGTGTAAAAGAGAATTCCTTGCAAAATTGGTCTACCAACATTTTCCAGTTGCTGGTCTTCCTTATGGTCTCTTGATGGATGTACCAAACTTTCAAAATCGGACCTAGTGAATGGGGAAATACTTGAACCCACAAGCGAGATGGTATTTCTACAACTTGCCACTGTCTCACGCATTGTTCAATATGTGTTTTAGGATCAGATTGTCCATTGAATAGTTGTGCAAATTGGAAATCCATCCACATATATGATTCCATTTTCTCCTTATCTTGAAATCTATATTAGATGGCTTGCTTCTCGTCCTCCCAGTTCTTTATCAAGGATTTGTGACTAGCCCACCATCTAGTAGGGGTGTCCTGGAGGGCTCAGTCCAGAACTAAAATTCTTTGATCCTCTGTTATCTTTTCTTCCATTCTAGCTAGAAAAATGTCAAGTTCTAAGGTACCATCGTATATCGAATGTTCCCTAACATCAATTCCAACCCATATAGATTCTCTTACAGTTGTGCATCTTCTTAAAAATATTTCATATGAACCTTGCTTCCAACTGTCAAATGCTAGTTCTAAATCTTCGTTCGTCGATTGTATGCTCCTCCAACTTACTGATCCATCAACAATAGGATTCATGTATTCTTCTCTCGTTCTTGTAATTCTGGAGCTTCTTGGAGCCTATCTATCCAATGGAATAGTTCTTTCGGAAACTTAACCAAGAATATCTTGTATTGGTCACTCGATCTTTTTGAGTAAAAGACCACCCCTTATGTATCTTTCACAAATTTTCCTCGCATCTCCGCTTCTTTCCATATGAAGGAAACATAGTTTTTCTCCCACCACTAGTGAATATTGGATCCATGAATCCATGGAATAATTCTCCCTACTTTTTCCCTTTTAACACTGGTCCTGACAACGAAACCATTTTGTTGGCATGGAATTGATCAAACCAGGGTCCTTCTCAGGTTACCAACAAAAGAGTATCGTGTAGTCTAGGGCACTGGCATTTTCATATTCTATGGAGAGAAGAAGTCTCACCCTAAGCGCAACCAAGACAAGAAGATAGGGAAGGGTACGGATAATAGATAGGTAGATCTCCATAATCATCAAGATTCAACCTAGTCTTGCGCAAGATGAACTAATAAGCGACCGATCTGAACTTATTCATAACTAATATTAAAGACAATGGAGTTGCGAAATTATTTGAAAATAAGCTATAACATATTGATCTTATCAGGCATGAAGAAGTAAAGTAGAATGAAAATTTATAGATATAAACAACGAATTACATAAAATATTTTCAAAATTTTAGGTCCTTCATATTTTCATCAAAAAGGTTCTCAGATACAGTTCAACATATACAGACACTTCTTGGTCATGCCAAAGATAAAAAAAATGACTCTATACTACTGAGAAACAAGGCTATCCATGGCCCCTTTCTTTCTTGATATTACTGGTAGTGCTAGAAGTTGCCCCTAGACTCTATAGGGCCAAGCCTAACACATATTCAA
>JASDQU010880313.1:23241-34988 GCA_032191745.1 Picea mariana
ATAATAAGAGAAAGAATCAGATAAAAAAGCTAAATGCAGATCAGTTAAAACACCATTGGGCATGGAGTCAAGTAAACATCCTATTAGATTGAAGGCTGATGAGTTGCATATCAGAAAAAATACTTATATGATGGTGGATGAAAGAATGGAGAACGTAACAAATAGTAGAACATCCACCAAACAAAGATTTTATCTGTAAAAAAGGATTCATCGGTACTTGAAACAAAACACACGGATAATAGGAAATCACGGAAAAATATTTACCGCTTGGGAATATATCATTCATGAACAGTCGTTGATTCTTGATGTCTGCAATTATTTCAAGTAAGACAAAGACAGAATGTAAAACAGAAAGAGATCACAATCTGGTAAAAAAATACACCTGGATGTTCAATGTCAAAACTAAATACTTAAATAAATGCCCATAGGCTTACAATCTTTCCTACATGGGCCTTTGCCCAAATTACCCTCTCAGCCTCCCTCTTTTGCCTATTACAAAACAATGTTTAAATAATAAAAAACAACAGTCCAACTATTTTTGTTTTGCTGGCAGTAAGATCCTACCAAATCATAAAAATAGAATAAATCAACCAGGTGGCAATAAAATGAGGAAAAAATATAGAGTCCTTCAATCCTGGAATGCATGTTCTTTGTACAACTGAAGTCTTCTTCTGAAGGCTTCCATCTATTCAATTTTTTTTCTTAATATTTGCACTAGCCTGCCAATGAATTCTGAATTTGCTCATTGGTTTTCCTGAAGATAATCAAAAGATACTCTATTGCCGAGTACTCTTCAGATTGAAGGTTATCATCTTAGAATGCTGAAGCTTATAAATGATTTACTGTAATTTTTATGATGCCACCTTTATATGTTCCATCGAATGTGTAATTGTTGGCTAGAGATGTGAATTTTCAATGTCCATTTGTTGCTAAAAATCTAGAAGTGATATCTCTGATTTCCATCTTCCCTACAACCTATGCCTTGAAATCTTGAATACTCATCTAAATCCTCTTTGAATGTCGATTCTGTAATGGCATGGTTTGCAGTAGTTTACCTCGATACTCTGAACCAAATCTCCGAGGACACGAAGATATGCCCCCTGAACATTTATATTTAAATGTGAGTGATTGTCTTTCTGCACCTTTGAACTTGCCTCCAAGTCACGATCTAACTTGAATTTAGTATTGTGAAAATGCATGCTTTCAAAATCTTTCAATCCATAGCCAAGGGTCTCCTCTACATTAGTGGAATTAACAAAATGTTCAACCCTTTCTACATCAAAAATTAAAGGCTTCTTCAGTTCTATTTTGTCTTGACCGGTAACAGATCATATAAAGAGATCTTCAGGCCTATGGCCATGGTCATGGTCATATTCAGTATTGGCCCTATGTTCCCGTGCATGTCTATGCTTAGCCTATTGTTGATGGCCTTTTCCCTCACCATACTAGTGCCCTTAACTGAGACTGTTGCTATCACTGTGACTGTGATCATGCCTGTGATTGCTCTATTGTGAAGTATCCTATCAATAGCCTCATAGATGAGAATTCCAGTGAGAAGCCAAAAAAAGTTGAAGGTTTAATAGTGCACCTAAAACCTCAAGTCGAAAAAAAACAACCCATATGTCTGGCGAGGTATTGCTTCTCATCCTAGTGCCCATATTGCAAACAAAGAAATTGCAAGTCCAACAACATTTGTTAGTAAATGTGCAACATTGGTTAGAATTGCCAGGTTGTTTTCTTTTATACCACCTACCACCTCCACGCTCATGAAAACCATACAGAGTATCACAACAGTCCAGAGCTTTCTAATTGATGTTGATCGCGTCCTTGGATTTGCATCACAATTTCCCCATCTGAAAATCCACAACATGTGCCACAAGTCATACTATCAACAATCAGCCTTGCAACTGGTGCTTCCTTGAGGACTTCAACAAGCCTGACAGAATGCTCTTTGTGCTCCCTTGGCTTCCTCTGGCTCCCTGTAAAAGAACAAGTCAACCATGAAATCCCATTTATGATCTGGGGAAATTGTTCCTCGCATCTGTAAAACCATCCTTGCCAACATCCAACTTAATTATGTGTTTATCATAAGCATTGAGGTAAGGGATATCCTTATCTCCAAATTGCACAAAAAAAACCTTGCAAAGTTTGTACTTTGCTTCTTCCTCCCTGATTGAATGCAAACAGAAAGGACCATTCACATCATAAAGAAGCCTCATTTGCATAGCCTTGCATTCTCCACCTCCTAAAGTTATCAACGGAAACATCAAAACCCAGATCTGAAAAGGAGTACCCATCTGGATACCTTCTTCCCCGATTCTTTACCAAAGGCATCTCCCTGTCCATAAATTTCTTATTACAAACCTTCCACACTTGGCCAAGTTTCATGTACTTGTACTGCAAATTGGGAAAATCCTTGATAGTTCTCGTTACTCGACTGATTCCAGCATGACCTTTGAATGTAAAATTCTTAAAATACATAGAGTCAAACTTGTTACCACTGTTTCACCATCAAATGTGCCTTAACTGGGCACATGTGCAAAATCAAACCCTACATTTTATTTAGAAAAAAGAATCAATATATCCACGAAGAAATACCATTGTTGTCTCTTAACAGATAATCAATATGTTGAACAAATACAATGCCTAGGCTCTCTCCTCGTGGTAGCTTTGGTAATTGACTGGAAACTTTTGTTGACAAGTTTCAATGATGTGGCATGAGTTGAGTATTGGCCACCTTAGTATTTTTTTTTTTTTTATAAAAAACCCTTAAGACATCTATCAACAAGCTTGGGGTTTACACTGTCTTTGGTGACTTGTGTTGTGTGTTCATTGCAGGTCTCAGATGCTGGAGATTAAAGCATTGGGGCTAAGGCTTGGCCTTCGGGCCCAAAATTTTTAAATGAAAACACAAAAAACCATGCATAAGTTCATGGACCATATTTGGTCTAAAAGATCCAGAATTGCTTATAAAAGAAAAGAGGAAAAAATGGGCAAAATAAGCCACAATTGGCTAGTATTGATTTAACCCTGATCTGTTCATGATGGCGCTACAAGAATATCACTATTCCAATAGCGCGTCTGTCATAACCAAAAGTCCAAAAATTCAACAATGCAAGTGAGTACTAGCATTGGATCCATGGGGGATGGCATGCTCCCCGCGAGCTGCCAAGAACTTGTAGATTAGTAGCCTTGTCCGTATTCAATTTGACTCAAGAAATTAGCATGCCTGAGAATACTTCTGATCCTTATTTGAAACTGAAAACCAACTGTAAACTGAAAACAAATTGTTGAATATGAAAAACTCAAGAAGCGAGCTTTATTCTCCCTACTCCTATCTAATCATTTGATTTCTCTTGATTAGGTAAAATCGTGTTTCCAATGAAACCATACAAGTATTTTACTGATCAATACGTCTCTCAATTTGGAAATGAAGAATGCAAGAAACCAAAGAATACATAAATGCATTTCAAAAGAGCAGGACAACCATCCTTCAATTGACAAAATTTCTCTAACATCTAAGTTGCTCAGAGACTCGAGATAATTAGCAAATGGATCTATAAGACTGAAAATAAATACCTCTTGCTACTCTTTCAATTGAAGATCTGAAAGTCTCTACATATCCTCCTGTTGATCATGGCTGCCACCTTCAGATGCTTGCAAATATGAACAGGACTATATGCTAGCTTCAATGTTGATGATAGACTGTTTGATGACTTCTGTAGACCTAGGTTCCAACACAATACATGCGAGCTCACTGATTTGAGAAGGTGACTGTTGAATGTCTGATGTGGGAGTTTCTGGATGGATGATTTCTATACACAGTTGTTCTTCATCAACATCTGATTCATAGCTGTCATAAATTGGTGGGCTTCTCTTCAAGTCGATAAAAGAGATCTGCTCTCCTTCATCATAATATTCATCAAAAATAGGTGAATCAAGCACGCCCTTTTCTTTCATAAAAATATGATCAATATCCTCATCTTCTTCTTCAATCTCAGGTACTAACAAAGGATGGGAAACCTCTTACAAGAAAGGAGAAAGATCATATTCTACAATAGTTTCTTATTGTAAATCAGCGAGATTTGATGCATAAGCTACAGGATTTAATGGATCTGAATCCATGCAATCATTAGTACAACCATCAATCATTCCATGAAAGTCCTCTTCTCAGGAATTAGAAGGAGAAAAATTTTCATGCACATCTTCATTAGAAAACTTTGTTTCGTCTTCACTTTCACTTTCAATCGAATCATTACTGAGCTCATCACATGAAGAAGACTCTACTTCTTACTGAATATAAAGCTTGTATTTTTCACAACACCCTTCAATAAGTATGTTAGAAGAGTAGTACGTACTGAAATGCTTATTGAAAGCTACATGAAATTCTTGCAGCGAAGATATGCTTGCAACAGGGAGTAACCGATACCATCTCCGAGCATCACCATTTAATGAGTATACAAAGATCTTCATGAGAGTGTCTTCATGACATATATTCAACCGATCTATGCACTGATGAAAATCAATGAGATGTTGAGCAGGATTATCCCCTTCATCTCCATGGAATATAAGAAGAAAATCTACGCATTCTAAGAAGGAAAGCACGGGATTAGGAAAACCAGGAGTAGCTAAAAAATTGAGAGGTGCAAACCTCTGAGTCAAGATAGCTTCCATGGCCATCCTGGATCTTTAACTAGTGGAGTCGCTTATGAATCTCAGAATAGTGGAGTTGCCATGGTGAAAAATATGCAGTCAATTATGTCCCCTCTTCTTGTTCACCATCAAGAAGCGGATATGATCATTGTCATTCTTCCCAGGGAAGATGTCTTCATTCCTTCATCCCCGACAATGGCGCCTAAATATGTTAGTGCTAGAAGTTTCCCTTAGACTGCTATAGGGCCAAGCCTAGCACATCTTCAGTTATTGCAATGATTTTATAAATAAGAATTTGTTTGGGTTCTAAAATAAGGTAGATGAGGTAGATAATAAGAGAAAGAATAAGAGAAACAAGCTAAATGCAGATCAGTTAAAACACCATTGGGCATGGATTCAAGTAAACATCTTGTTATATTGAAGGTCGGTGAGTTGCATATCAGACAAAATACTTATATGATGGTGGACGGAAGAATGGAGAACGTAACAAATAGTAGAACATCCACCAAACAAAGATTTTCTTTGTCAAAAAGGATGCATCGATACTTGAAACAAAACACACAGATAATAGGCAATCACGGAAAAATCTTTACCACTCGGGAATCTATCATTCATGAACAACCATTGATTCTCAATGTCTGCAATTCTTTCAAGTAAGATGAAGACAGAATGTAAAACAGGAAGAGATCACAATTTGGTAAAACAATACACCTGGATGTTCAATGTCAGAAATGAATACTTAAATAAATGCCCATAGGCTTACAATCTTTCCTACATGGCCCTCTACCCAAATTACCCTCTTAGCCTCCCTCTTTTTCCTATTACAAAACAATGTTTAAATAATAAAAAACAATAGTCCAACTGTTTTTGTTTTGCTGGCAGTAAGATCCTACCAAATCATAAAAATAGAATAAATCAACCAGGTGGCAATAAAATGAGGAAAAAATATAGAGTCCTTCAATCCTAGAATGCATGTTCTTTGTACAACTGAAGTCTTCTTATGAAGGTTGCCATCTGTTCAATTTTTTGCCTTAATATCTGCACTAGCCTGCCAACGAATTCTAAATTTGCTCATTGGTTTTCTTGAAGATAATCAAAAGATACTCTGTTATGGAGTACTCTTCAGATTGAAGGTTATCATATTAGAATGCTGAAGCTTCTAAATGATTTACTGTAATTTTTATGATGCCACCTGTATATGTTCCATTGAATGAGTAATTGTTGGCTAGAGATGTGAATTTTCGATGTCCATTTGTTGCTAAAAATTTGGAAGTGATATCTCGGATTGCCATCTTCCCTTCCACCTATGCCTTGAAATCTTGAATACTCATCGAGATCATCTTTGAATGTCAATTCTATAATGGCATGGTTTGCAGCAGTTTACATGAAGATGTGCTCCCTGAACATTTGTATTTAAATGTGAATGACTGTCTTTCTGCACCTTTGAACTTGCCTCCAAGTCATGATCTAACTTGAATTTAGTATTGTGAAAATGCCTTCTTTCAACACCTTTCAATCCACAACCAAGGGTCTCCCCTACATTAGTGGAATTAACAAAATGTTCAACCCTTTCTACATAAAAAATTAAATGCTTCTTCAGTTCTATTTTGTCTTGACCGACAGTAGAGCATATAGAGAGATCTTTAGGCCTATGGCCATGGTCATGGTCGTATTCAGTATTGGCCCTATGTTCCTGTGCATGTCTATGCTTAGCCTATTGTTTATGGCCTTTTCCCTCACCATACCAGTGCCCTTAACTGTGACTATTTCTATCACTATGACTGTGATCATGCCCATGATTGCTCTATTGTGAAGTATCCTATCAATAGCCTCATAGATGAGAATTCCAATGAGAAGCCAAAAAAATTTGAATGGATAATAGTGCACCTAAAACCTCAAGTCAAAAAAAAACAACCCATATGTTTGACAAGGTATTGCTTCCCATCCTGGTGCCCATATTGCAAACAAAGAAATTGCAATTCCAGCAACATCTGTTAGTAAATGTGCAACATCGGTTAGAATTGCTAGGTTTTTTTCTTTTATACCACCTACCACCTCCACGCTCATGAAAACCATACAGAGTATCACAACAGTCTAGAGCTTTCTAATTGATGTTGATCCTGTCCTTGGATCTACATCATGATTTACCCATCTGAAAATCCACAACCTATGCTATAGGTCATACTATCAACAATCAACCTTGCAACCGGTGCTTCCTTGAAGCCTTCAACAAGCCTGACAGAATGCTCTTCATGCTCCCTTGGCTTCCTCTAGCTCCCTGTAAAAGAACAAGTCAACCATGACATCCCATTTACGATCTGGGGCAATTGCTCCTTGCATCTATAAAACCATCCTTGCCAACATCCAACTTAATCATGTGCCCATTATAAGCATTGAGGTAAGGGATATCCTTATCTCCAAATTTCATAGAGTGAACCTTGCAAAGTTTGTACTTTGCTTCTTCCTCCTTGGTTGAATTCAAATGGAAACGGCCCTTCACATCATAAAGAAGCCTCATTTGCATAGCCTTGCATTCTCCACCTCCCAGAGTTTTCAACAGAAACATCAAAACCCAGATCCGCAAAGGAGGACCCATCTGGATACCTTCTTCCTCGATTCTTTACCAAAGGCATCTCCCTGTCGATAAATGTCTTATTACAAACCTTCCACACTTGGTCAAGTTTCGTGTACTTGTACTACAAATTGGGCAAATCCCTGATAGTTCTTGTTACTTGACTGATTCTAGTAGGACCTTTGAATGTAAAATTCTTAAAATACATACAGTCGAACTTGCTACCACTGTTTCACCATCAAATGTGCCTTAACTGGGAACATGTGCAAACCAAAACCCTGCTTTTTATTCAGAAAACATAATCAGTATATCCATGAAGAAATACCATTGTTGTCTCTTAATAGATAATCGATATGTTGAACAAATACAATGCCTCTGGTAGGCTCTCTCCTCGTGGCATCTTTGGTAATTGTCTGGAAACTTTTGTCGACAAGATTCAATGATGTGGCATGATCTGAGTGTTGGTCACCTTAGTCTTTTTTTTTTTGATAAAAAACCCTTAAGACATCTGTCAACAAGCTTGGGGTTTACACTGGCTTTGGTGACTTGTGTTGTGTGTTCATTGTAGGTCTCAGATGCTGGATATTAAAGCATTGGGGATAAGGTTCAGCCTTTGGGCCCAAAATTTTTAAATGAAAACACAAAAAACCTTGCATAAGGTCATGGACCAGCTTTCGTCTAAAGGATCCAAAATTGCTTATAAAAGAAAAGAGGAAAAAATGGGCAAAATAAGCCACAATTGGATGGTACTGATTTAACCCTGATCTGTTCATGATGGCGCTGCAAGAATATCATTGTTCTAGTAGCGCGCCTGTCATAACCAAAAGTCCAAAAATTCAACAATGCAAATGAGTACTAACAATTACAATAAGTCATTACTCTGTTACAGTCTCTTCTGGATCTAAGCTCATTCTTCAGAACTCTATGAGAATAAGTCTCACCCAAAGAGAAACCAAGACAAGAATATAGGGAAGGGTAAGGAGAAAACATAGGTAGATCTCCATAATCATCAAGATTCAACCTAGTTTTGCACAAGATGAACTAACAAACAATCGATCTGAACTTATTCATAACTAATAGTAAATACAATGTATTTGCGACAATATTTGAAAACAAGCTATAACATATTGATCTTATCAAGCATGAAGAAGTAAAGTAGAATGACAATTCATAGATATAAATAGAGAATTACACATAATATTTTCAAAATTTTAGGTCCTTCATATATTGTCATCACAAGGGTTCTCAGATACAGTTTAGCATATATAGAAACTTCTTGGTCATGCCAAAGCTAACAAAAAATCTATACTACTGAGAAACAAGGCTATCCCTAGCCCCTTTCTTTCTCGATATTACAATAAGTCATTACTCTGTTATAGTCTCTTCTGGCTCTAAACTCATTCTTCAGAACTCTATCTACCCCGTTTCCAAGATGGAAATTAGCTACAATAATAGAACCTAAATGGAGTGAATGATACTCCTGTGAACCCTTTACAATCATATACATCTCGTATATATAATCCAGTTGGATTTCGAATTCTTTCTTTCTTGTGCTTGTTGTAACCTCTTTCTTTGGGCTGGTGTTGCACTATCCCTCTAACCTTTTTGTGTTTCTTTCTCCATACCTCTGTCCATATTTCTTGTTACTTGCACAACTTTCCAACCAAAATTGGGATTGTATTATTTCTTGCACATATTATATTAATAAAAAACGAAGGGGCCAACAAGAATTACCAAACATGGGTGCCCTAGTTAGAACCTTTGTGCCATTCAGTGCCCATGTAGAGATTTTTTCCGTAGGACCAGGAGTCTTTAATAGTTCCAATATGGATTTTCTTTTGAACCTAATTTTATTACTCACACGCATTCTAACCTATGCCTATGGGACTCCCACCATTGAGTCTTGGTTAAGCTCTTTTTTGAATCTACAAAAAGTGAAAATATTGTCGAGTGAACTTGTCTCTTTCACACTCGTTAATTGGTTATGAAAGGATGTCTATTTGGTGTAAGTTTAACCCTTTTTTGGACCAAGTAGACTAATTTTGAAAAAGGAATACTCTATCCATGGATGGCTAGAACAGTTCTCCTGGGTATTTGTTTATACTTTTTCAGGCCTAGGGGACTAAATTTATGAGAAAGGAAATTCTTTGGAGTTGAGTTGTAATTGCATACCATTATACTTCTTGCATTATTGAGCCTATTCTCGGTTCCCACTTTCTTGTTATAATCCTATTACCTTAGCAATTTGCATCACTATCCAAGTAGAGGCTTCTTTATATCCTTTACAACTTGACACCCTATACCCTAAGAGGAAACATTCCCTCTGAGTGTCTATACCCTGCGTGCACTACCTTGCATTAGGCACAAGTATGTTCCATTGTTTGGAACTAGTTTCTTATTTGTGACACTCATTTCCTCTCTTGTATCATAGCATTCATTTTCTTATGAAAAAAACAAAAAAAGATGTTAGGGAAGAGAATATTGTATTATGTTGGTAGCAGTTGTGTCACCTTTGAACAGAGCACAAACTTTTGAGTCCACTTGTCATCCAAAGTTTGAATTTTAGCATGACCTTAGGAAAGTTGAGCTCATTACTTAAAGTTTACTCCTCTGACTGGTTACTCTTTCAGTCCCTATGGAGAGTTTGATTTCTACCTCATGCATCACAAAGTTTCATTTATCAGGTCCATGCTGCCAGAGTTTGCCATATGCTTCATTCTCTTGTTCAAAGGATGTTTACAAAAATGTGTCAGACATTTCTCGGAACACTTGACTTTGCATGTCAGCCATACCCTTAGTGTGTATCAGAATCACATGAGTTGTAGTTCTACCGTGCACCCTGGTCCTGATTTCATTATGGGTAGGTAACCTTGAACCCAACAGTTGACATATTTGCATTGGTCACTGACTGGGGGGTTTCCCTTGTGTTGAGCAACAAGAAATTTATTCACACATTGGGATTCATGTAGTGTATGGTATTCCATTAGCCTTATTGGTGGTTT
Source organism: Picea mariana (assembly GCA_032191745.1). Classification (NCBI taxonomy): domain Eukaryota; kingdom Viridiplantae; phylum Streptophyta; class Pinopsida; order Pinales; family Pinaceae; genus Picea; species Picea mariana. The sequence goes on from JASDQU010880313.1 coordinate 33,469, forward strand.
CCTCACCTTTGTCGACTTTTTTTCTTATTGGTTTCTATTCATAAGATCTCTTTCATGCACTACTTGCATCTAGTGCATGCGAGAGACGCACAGGGTTGTTGGTTCATGAACATCATCTTCGCCCGAGTTCCTTCAAATAATCAATATATTGTCTTGTACCTCGTGCTTCCTGATGAGAGATGCATTAATTCTCTCCTTTCAGATGGTCTCCTTCCATTGAATTCAACTCATCTATTTTGGAAACGAGGCCTAGAGTTGTTTATGAGTACCTAGGGGCTTATAGTCATTAGTGGCAGGTTCTCTCACCACCGACAATTGGTAATACATCAATGTCTCTTGATCGATGGATTCTTCGAGTGTTCGAACTCATCTCCTTTATTCACACTTGTAATAATGTACTTAGTTTCTCAATATTTTCTTTCATTATCGGTAGGTTATCTCACGTTTGTTAATGGTATTCATTAATGACCGGTAATCAAACAAAGTCTAATTTTGTTAGACTTCAACTCCTTTATTCACATAATGTAGACTTGCACCTTTGGCATATCGTGTAGAAGACTTGAGGACATCATATATAGTAGCATCTTTCATGATTTGTTGTTATCATTCATTGAACCAACACCTATGACTTTAGTGATCATGGGAGATCATATTGTACTCCATTGTATACAGATATCTTCAAATTGGTTTTGAGACTGGTCTTCACTGGGGCTTGTTCATGACTATGACATATGTCTACTTTTCATTGTGTATTCATGGCCATGGGCAGCTATTTGGTATATTTTCCACATGGATCTGCAGTATAATTCAAATTGGAATCCATGTGCTCAAATTAACTATATATTGTAATATTCTAATGAGCAATTAGTTCTTCCAGCTGATTCTCCATCACTCCACTTATAGGAATTATAATGTATTTCGACCATCGCAGATACTCCTTTGACCTCACACATTAGGGGGAATATGTTATAGCAAGATTTTCCTCACTCCATGCAACTTGCTCATAAGGAATTTTCCATTTCCCTATGTAGAATTGAAGTCCCTTTTGCACTTCCCAAAGATAAAAAATCATACTTTTCCACATATCTGTGCCCTGAGTCTGAGTCTGAGTTTCTTAGCCATCTCCTTAGCTTGGCTGTGTTCTGAAACATATACGTGGGTTTTTTCCTAATAGTCACGTACATATGCGTGTTGTACTTCTGAAAGCTGCGTACATACACGTTTTTCCCTTGAACAATCACATACATCAACCTTTGTTGCTTGGTTGTTGGGTTTGGTGGTTGCTGAGTAGGTTTTGATGATTATTTAGTCTTCTTGGGTCTCTGTGGTGACTATTAAGTGTCTATGGAATGACAAGAAACTTGTCTTTGGTTGAATTTTTGGGCAGTGTCTTTCTCATTGTTCGTGCTCTTTTCGTCAATGAGTGAGCAAAAAGCGAGCACTTACATGCCTAGTTGGGCTCTTCTAGTCATGACAGCTGCAATGCAAAAGGTTAGAAAGAAAATAGTAAAGGTATGAAC
>JASDQU010880314.1:18164-35326 GCA_032191745.1 Picea mariana
TGTAGTAGTCCATGAGTTACAGCGAAAATTTCAATGAGGATTCTAAATGTGGAATGATAGGTTAGCAAACAACAAGAGGTTTATAGGATAACTGGGCCAAGGAAGACACTGAAATACCTTGGAAATGAATGTTGGATTAGGTGGTTTTGTTGTTGCCTTGGTAATGATTATTTATTTCTGGGTCATGGATGTTGTACCATCAGTGGCCAAACAGAATAACCTTGGTGTCATTTATGAATTATGATTAATGGGAACTTATGAGTACTAGTACGTTGCATTTTTCATCAGTTTACAGATTTCATCCAGGGACAGTTCTCTTCTCTAGTTTTATTTGTTCCATTTTTTGGAGACAGTTCTCTTCTCTAGTTTTATTTGTTCCATTTTCTGGAGAATTTATATTGATACTCTCATACAACATAAAAGAAGACATCCCTATGAGTCATGGATTATCCAAAAATTCTGTCTATTTTGGTAGAAGAGGCACAACTGATTATATGTATAAAATATAACATGGACATCTTTTTGAAATACAGGTGTGAGGCCCTTTCAACATATCTTTATAACTTATAATTGGATCCATGCTGCCAATATGTTCAGAATGTACAAAAACAGATAATTTAAGTAAACATATGAAAATGTTTAGCATTTTTGTTTTGCTCAAACCCAATTAATAGATGTGAAAATGAGACTGCAAAAGTTGATCCAAAAGTAAGATCTAGCATGCATGTCTTAAGATTTAACATGYGTATCTTAAAAAATATGAAGTGTTGAAGTTGCACACTTGACCACATGTAGAAAATATAACATGGGCATCCTTTTCAATTGCAGGTGTGAGGCCTTTTCAACATATCATCAAACTAATGACTTAATTCATGTTGACTGTATTTTTAGCATGTATCATAATGGGTAAATTGAGTAAATATTCATTTTATAAATATGAAAATTTTTAATATTTTTGGTATTTTTAGTATGTATTAATTAATTGATTTAGTTCAAAAAAAGGTTGGAAAAAATTATTGTTATCTTTTCCATTTAGATTCAATTTCCACAAATAACATGTTGAACTCATAAAAATAAGGAAAATAGTTACAAGTTTTCTCCAAATAATGTAACCTCAAAAATAATCTTTAACATATAAAAAAATCTTTAAAATTTGGTATCCATATCTTAAAAAAATTAAAATCATTAGAAATTTATTATTTGTGTGTAGCTTATGCTTGTAAGAGAGCAAGATTCCAAACTCAGTGAAAGTGTCCTATCTACACATAACTAAATGTTTATTTATGAGTTATTTTTTATTAATGGACTTTTCTTTAGTGTGTATATGTATATTCAATCTTTAAATTAAATGTTTATTTATGGGTTATTTTTTATTAATGGACTTTTCTTTAGTGTGTATATGTATATTCAATCTTTAAATTAAATGTTTATTTATGGGTTATTTTTTATTAATGGACTTTTCTTTAGTGTGTATATGTATATTCAATCTTTAAATTTACTATTGAAATAGATTTATATTATATTTTTATATAAATTTAATTTTAAATTCAAATAAAAATTAATTTTGTTTAAACATAATTTCTTTGCTACAAACTTAATTTTATTTTTATAATACACTTTTAGTTAAATAAATATTCATGAGGCTTGCATTTTTTAATCTTAGTTTTTTTTAATTATCCTCAGACATTTTTTCTACCATAACTTTGTAATTTTCATATAAGTTGTTTGGAACAGGTTTAAGGATGAGCTTATAAACATGGTTTTTTTTTAATTGTGAACCAAATTCATATATATTTCATATAAAAAAATTCACAAATCACAGATATATTGTTAAAAATTTAACAATGAAACTTGTGTAAAACACTATCAATCTCAAAAATTTGTGAAACAATTATACATGTATTTATTTATTATTTAAAATTTTCTATTTTTAAACAAATTCAAATATATTTATTATAAAAAATAATCACAAAACATATATCAATTAATGTATGATAATGAAAATTATGTAAAACACTATGGATCTCCAAAGTTTGTGAAACAAGTGTACACACTTTTATTTATTGTTTAAAAATTGAATAGTAAAACTTGTATAAAACATTATCAATCTCAAAATTTATGAAACAATTGTACATGTATTTATTTATTGTTTAAAAATTTAACATAGCATATATGAATATTGAATATCTATATATATATTTTTATTTTTAAATGAATTATAGAATTTGTAAAAAATATATATTGATGTTGATTATTTTTATAAGTTTGTGAGATAATTTTATATTTATTTATTATTAAAAAAAGGTATTAATAGGAAACATATACTAACGATTCACTAAATAAATATGCATGAAATAAAATAAGTATAACAAACACAACAAATGTTGATTTAGAAGGATCCCCAATCATTTCGTTACCCAAATCTCATGCAGAGAAACAATCAAGCCAAAGAAGATGATGCACAATCAAGAAAGTGTAGGATCACATCAATAATACCATCATTGATTGGCTATTTTGGGGTTTTATTCAACTCATTCTCAAAATCCAGAGACATCGAAGGTTATCCATGCCACATCTGCCCATCCAAAGTCATCAAGAAGAAGGCATGATTTGCCCATCCTATATATATATGGAGTAGGCTAACTCGGGAGCAATCTTCCCTCATGAGCATCCTTCTCCGGTAGGTAGCTTTCCGGTGACAGCTGATTCTATCCATGATTAGTGGGTTGTTTCATACTACCCCATAGCCATACCAATGTATGTTGCATGTTGCCATCCATGCGCGATGGATATTGAATCAAACCATTGTCCATGGTGTTTTTCCATGGAGATCGTTGGCATAAGATTTGTTCTTAAGATTAGGATACGATGATGGGGCGTCCATGTCATGATTCGATAATGCCTAATGAAATTTGAAATTTAAATTTTGTAAAGCCCGCTCGATTATTCACTCCTTAATTTGAAATTTAAATTTTGTAAATCCTGCTAGTTTGTTCGCTCCTTAAGTTCATTTTTGTGGCCATATCCATTACTGCATCTTCTCTCCCTTCTCTCTGCTGCTTCTGTTTTCTCTTGTGGCTTGACACTAATGATTTTGACCCTGGTCATGAAGAACATTTCGACAGGTATCTTGAAATTTTTAAACGTTTACGATTAAACAGTCTTGTTTAATGCCCTCAATTCATTCCAGTGTGCAATTTTATTTTTTAAGAGACTCTGTTTTTTGGTCTTGAAATCGGATTTATTTGACAATAGAAACCTACAGGTTTGGAGTAAAAAATGGGAGAAATCCATAAGAAAACATAAACATGCAATCCTATTAATGTATGTAGGTGGACGAATGGGAGAGATGTATTTTGTGCAGAGTCCAGATGGGAATGCTGGCAGTTTTACATCTCGTATTATCATATTCTTTTTCTTCATCCCCATGGTGTTGGGCGTGGCTTTTATGGTGAGCATCTATTGTTCACAGCCAAAGGGTTTGTGCCATATATTCTCCTCTCAGTCCATGGTTACACCTGGATATATGGAGCCCAAATGGCTTTTGGAGGGCGAGAATCACCTCCAAGTGCAATGTCTTTAGATATGAGATGGTATCTCTTGAGATTATCGGCGGGCACAAGAACGTGGATAACACTCGTGATTCTGACAAACGGTATTTTCCTTCCATTACTTTTAACAAAGCCATGCAAGATAAAGTGGAAGAATTGATCAAGAATGGATTGGAATTTAAAAGGCAAGAGGGTTTTCAGGAGGCATATAGGTTCATAAAGACGACCTTATGGTGTATTCAAAGCAATTCAACACTAAGGCTTTCCATGGGAACAGTGGTGCGAATATTAGAGGGGACTTGGAGATAATGGATATCAGAATGGACACTTCCTTTTGCTGCCGCAAGTGGCCCATAAAAGGTCACTGGAAGAATTAAATTTGTCAGGGACAAATTTAAAAGAATTGCCAAGTGCAATTGTAGAGCTAAGCAATTTGGAAGTTTTGTATGTAGGGAGCCCTTTGTTGGACACGTTGTTGCCTTCACTCAGTGACTTGAGGAACTTGAAGACATTGTGGCTGAGTGATTGTAGGGAATTGAAATAAAATCCTAAGTTTATGGATTTAAATTAAGTTTTTATTAATTATTTTTTGAAAACTAGTGAAATGTGGATGGGTAAAAATTTGAGTTTTATAGATTAAGACAAACATTAAACCATTTAAACTAATATGTATTTAAAAAAAAGAAATGTTGAACAAAAGTGGATTGGTTTTTATTAATATATTAATGGAATTAAAAAAGAGTTTTTATAATTTAATATTAATTGCTAAAAGATTTTTTTGCTATTTGATATTAATTTATATTTATTTATGACTTTTGAACAATTTTAAAAAGAAAATGAAATAATAAAAATTATTACATACTTGATAATATATGGTTTTGAAAATTAAATGAAATTATTGTATTGAAAATAAAATGAAATTATTATGTTAATTTGTTTAAAAAAATATTTAATTACAAATTAATTATTTAAATAAATGATTTAGTGATTTTAAATAAAAAAGAATTAAAAAAATATTTTTATTTGAAATACAATAAAATCAATCTTATATATATTTTAGATTTTTGTATTTATGTATAAGAATGAAAAATTAGGATTAAAATCACATAATATTATTAGAATTTCAAGAAAACTAATAATTAAAGATAAAAGAGAGAATTCACCTATGCTATTTTTAACTTAAGAGATTGATTAAACAACCTTTTACAACTACAAAAGTGAAAAGTGTCACAAATATAAATCTCTCATGATRGATGACTTGAATGTAGAATTTTATATTTTCAAAGTAGATAATATGGATTCAAGTTTTAAGGATTTTATCACAATTTTGTGGAAGTCTTCTATATGCTAAAGTGTAGAGGAAGCTAATTATGCTTATAAAATTAGATATACAAAGTGTACATAAGACAATGTTTTGGGATATTTTTATTATATGGTTAGAGGCAAAAAGTATTAGAGTTTATGCCCTTTTATTCTAACTAATAGGAAACTAATTAGATTTCTTGTAAAATCAAGGAGCTTGACAAGGTTGACCCATGTCCTCCTTTCTATACATCTTAGTTTCTAAAAGTCTAACTTGTCTTCTAGCTTGCTTGAGTAAATATTCCTAAATGTTTAGAAATATCAATAGGTATTAAATTTAGCCATCAGTTACTTATGAAAGTCACTATTATGCTCAAAGAGATATTGGAGTAATTTTAAAGGATGCCTCATCTTATGATTCATCATGGAAAAAGCCATAGTTTAAGAGGAGATGATGATAAGGCAAAGATATCCCAAGTTATTGTTAGTGTGTCATTGGAAACCAAAGGTTTAGTTAATATGTCTTGAGGATGCGAGGAAGTTAAAGTTTGCAAATGCACCAAATTTCATAAAAATGTATTGAGTTTAAGCACCATGTATATGTTTGAAGCTAGCACGCGACAATTTCCATATTTTTATAGTAACATGGGCTTAGTATTTTGACCAATGGGGATTCAATTATTGGAGTTGGAGTTTGAATTTTTTATATGTTTTAGAGGACATCTTCCTCTACCTTTCCTCCAAATTTCATAAAAAATATGGAGTTTAAAATGTGCATTTACGAAAGCCAAAATGCGCATATACGGAAGCTCTATTTCTTATATGCACATATTGTTCTTCCGTATATGCGCATTTTGGCTTCCGTAAATGCACATATACGGAAGCCAAAATGCGCATATATGGAAGCTCTCTTCCGTAAATGCGCATTTTGTCTTCCGTATATGCGCATTTTGTCTTCTATATATGTGCATTTACAGAAGCTCTATATACGTAAGAGAGTCTTCGTATATGCGCATTTATGGAAGGTCTATATATGGAAGAGAGCTTCCGTATATGCGCATTTTGGCTTTCGTAAATGCGCATATATGGAAGACAAAATGTGCATATACTAAAGGAAAATTGTGCATATATGAAAGAGAGCTTCCGTATATGCACATTTTGCCTTCCGTATATGCGCATTTTTTCCTTCTGTAAATTCGCATATACGGAAGATCTCTTCCATATATGCGCATTTTGTCTTCCATGTATGCGCATTTACGAAAGCCAAAATGTGCATATATGGAACGGATATAGAGCTTCCGTATATGCGCATTTTGGCTTCCTTAAATGCGCATATACATAAGTCAAAATGCATATATACGAAAGCTCTCTTCTATATATGCACATACACGGAAGACAAAATACGCATATATGGAATACAAAATCCAAAATGCGCATATATGGAAGAGAGCTCCCGTATATGCACATTTTTGCTTCCGTATTCTGTATATTCGCATTTTGACTTTCATAAATGCGCATATACAAAAAAAAAAATGTGCATATACGGAAAATGCACATATACGGAAGCTCTCTTCTGTATATGTGCTTTTTGTCTTTCGTATATGCGCATTTACGAAAGACAAAAATATGCATTCATAGAAGAGAGCTTCCTTATATGTGCATTTAGGCTTCTGGATATGCACATTTACAGAAGCCAAAAGGCACATATACGAAAGAGAGCTTCTGTATATGCGCATTTTGGAAGAGAGCTTCTGTATATGTGCATATATGGAAGTGGTTGACTTCCGTATATGCGCATGTACAAAAGTGGCTCAATTTTGTATATGCCCATATCTGGAAGTGGTCGGCTTCCGCATTTTGTCTTCCGTAAATTCACATATACGAAAGACAAAATGCGCATATACGAAAGAGAGCTTCCGTATATACGCATTTTGGCTTTCCTATATGCACATTTTGGCTTCCGTAAACGCACAAATATGGAAGCCAAAATGTGCATATACGAAAGAGAGTTTCCATAAATGCACATTTTTTTTTCGTCAATACGCATTTTTTCCTTTCGTATATGCACATTTTTCCTTCCATATATGCGCATTTTGGCTTCCGTATATGCGCATTTACAGAAGCCAAAATGCGCATATATGGAAGCTCTCTTCCGTATATGCACATTTTGTCTTCCGTATATGCACATTTTTTCCTTCCGTAAATGCGCATTTACGGATGAAACAAATGCGCATATACGGAAGCCAAAATGTGGATATACGGAAGAGAGCTTCCATATATGTGCATTTTGGCTTCTGTAAATGCTTATATACGGAAGGAAAATTGTGCATATATGGAAGAGAGCTTCCATATATGCACATTTAAGGAAGGAAAAAATGCGCATTTACGAAGAAAAAAAAATGCGCATTTATAGAAGCTCTCTTCCGTATATGCACATTTTGGCTTTCGTATATGCACGTTTTGGCTTCCGTATAAGCACATATACGAAAAATAGTCGTCTTTCGTATATGCACATATGCGAAATTTGACCACTTTCGTAAATACACATATATGAAAGTGGTCAGCTTTCGTATGTGCATATATACAGAAATGGTTAACTTTTGTATATGTGCATATACGACACATATATGGAATTTTACCACTTCCGTATATGATCAAATTCTGTATATGCACATATATGAAAGTTGACCACTTTCGTATATGTCGACCAATTTTGTATATGCACATATACGAAAACCGACCACTTCCATATATGCGCATATTCGAAAAATGATCGGCTTACGTATATGCACATATACAAAAGTTACCACTTCTTGTAACATCCTTCTTGTTATGACAACAACTCTGTAACAGGTGCAAAATTTTTTTTTGTTTAAGGTGTGTGCGCGCGTGTAAAGAGGAAACAGACACACTTGACTCTACGTCGCCACTCGATGACTAACAAGACACAACCACGATGATCACAACAAGAGGACATAAGGCGCACAACAAGTAACTGCAAGCATATAAACGACATAGACATAAGGAAGAATCCATAACAGTAGATTTTACTATTTCTGCATAGGAAAGCAGGGCGTTTAATCTTAGTCCTCTGCTCCGGAGAAAGAGAAGGTCAGATAGGCTCCTGGCTGACTACTCAGGCAGAAAGAAGTAACCCGACTACGAACAAGATGCAAGCAAGATGAACACAACAAGACGACATATGACATACAACAGTAATAACAAGCAATAAACGTCCCTAGACATAAGGTGCACAACAGGTAGCCACAAGCATTTAACGACACACTGGGTTATGCACCGTACGAACACAGAGGGAAGAATCCATGGTAGTATATTTTACTATTTTTGCACAGGAAAGCAGGGCGTTTAATATTATTCCTCTGCTCCGAAGAGAAAGAAGGTCAGATAGGCTCCTGGCCGACTGCTCGGGCAGAAACTAGTAATCTTTGTCAGGGGTGTCGCAAGAGTGGAAACCCTGCTTTTAAAGGGCCCGAGACTCTTGATACAACAATGGATTCCTTACACACCAAAAATAATCACACAGACATATATACTAAGCTACAAGAGGTGTCTATATCCCACCCGACTCACACCAGAGCAACTGATTAACCAATCAACCACCATTAAGGATGATCGCTACGTGATAAAGTTCCATAAATCAACACACATTAAATGAATTCCATCCAGACATGACATAAGTGCGAGTGAAAAGAAAACAAATTTATTTAACTCCAGGAGCAAGGGTAGACATCTACTTGACTTCTAGGTGCATACTTAAACACTCCTTAGTTCTACTATAGATAGCATTTCTAGGTGAAGTGACGAGGCATAAGTCTGTCATACCTACCACTGTGCCAAAAACTAATCTGATATAACCAATCAATCCACTACACCAATATAATTTAGCAAGAGAATCAAATATGAAGATAAACAAGAATCACGAGAGTATGCTACCAACTCTGAATTGATATAATCTATTCTAATCATGATGAGTGCTTGTAAATCTATTCTAATAAAACACCGATGGACTACAATATGACCACAATACAAGGCAATTATGATTAGAATAATCCTAATAATATGGTAAATACATGGCAATTATGATTAGAATACATGGCAATTGGAATACCTGGCAATCTGATTAGAATGTAAATCTTGGCAATGTAAATGATTAGAACACATGGAAATACATGGCAATTATGATTAGAATGTAAATCTTGTGAATCATGATTAGAATAATCTATTCTAATCCCTTTTTCTCATGGCCATTATAAATTAAACACCGGCGGACTACAATACATTAACCATCACCACAGCTAATTCAAACTAATTTAACCATGCTGTAAAGAATACGACCATGCTAATTTAATTTAATTTAACAATGTGGTAATGAATACACAGTCTTCTGGAATTTAACTATTTTCATAACCATAAAGGATTCTTTTCAAGGGAAAATGTTTAAATCGGATGGATGCCCAGTCTGTATTAAAAACGCAACTGTAATACATTAACACGCACCCTGTAATAAAATGGCCACTAAAATAAATGCCCACACTGAATTAAACAACGCCCACGGTATACATAATCACGCACACTGTAATAAAAACGCACACTGTTTTTAAAAAAATGCACACTGTTTTAAAAATGCACACTGTTTAAAAGACGCACACTATAACAAAACACACTCTGTTTGAATCGGATGGATGCCCGGTCTGTATTAAAAATGCAACTGTAATACATTAATGCCCCCTCTGACATAAAAACGCAGAGAAGGTAACTACACAGACCATTAAAACGCAGACCACGCAGATCGAGGTAAATGCCATTAAAACGTAGAGGATTTAAAAAAAAAAACGTTGGGCAAGAGATAAAATGTAGGATTTACCATCCCCCAACAACGCGGAGAAATTCTAAGTGTGATTCACTGAGTTTTAAAAGAAAAACACAGGTTAGTTCGATGGTCCTTCTCCCAAATCTCCCACAGAGAGGAATTCACCCATAGCAGATAAAAAAAACACCCATAAACAAATGTAAAATGCCCACCATCATTACACACGCCTACAGCAATACAAACGCCCACAGCAAGGTAAAAAAAAAATGCCCCACGAATTGAAACACCACAAAACGAATGCAGAATGCCAACAAATTCAAAAACACCCAACGAAAACCAACCATGGAAACGAATCCTTCAACGGATCGAAGGATAAATAAAAATAAACATTTGCTCACGCCCATACAGACAAATTCCATATCTAAACACCAGATCAACTGATCTTAGAAATCATAAAAAAAAAAACCCAACAAAAGTGCCAGAGCGAATGCTAGATCTAGTTTTAATTCCATAAAATATCCAGCAAACGAGATCGCCAGAACCAGCATTTCAGAACATCTACCCAAACAAAGGGTTTCCAGAACAATATCACTGTAACGTAAAAAAACGAACTACAACAGGTGAAGCAACATCTTACGATAATACATCATAATCACCGAAGTAAATAACTAGTTAGTCTACTCTACTAAACACATGAGCATACTATTGCCTTAACACCCGCCTCGATGACGTCTGCATGCTCCGTGTCGCTCTCGCTCCTTGCCGCTCCTGCTCACCGACCATCGAGACTACACCGGTACCTCCCAGCCAATCGCTAGGGGTACTCTGCTTCCCCCTTAGCCCTCCGAGCCGCAAAGGGGCCACACAAATTCCAGAAGATAAGTCTAGCTTCTAAGCTTGCCTCGCAAGGCTGAGCTACCACCCCAATCCAAGCTGAGAAAAACCCAACTCCTCACAAGCAATCAGTCAAGCCACAATCTGGCAGCGTAACGTTACGCTAACCGTCCATCCCTTCTTCCTCATCTTCCCCTTCTTTTATAGAAATTTGAGACCCACCTACTTTCCCTAAATCACTATTAATTTAAGTTTTAATGACAATCCTCTAAAAATTCTCTGTCATCCAAGTGTCACTCATCCCCCTCGTTTTTCCAAAATTATTTTCTTTAAAAATTAAAAGACTCATTTCCCTCACCCACCTAGAGTCGCTCCTAAAATTACTCCTAGGTGTTCCTAGATCCCCTTACACGCTTTTAATAACTTTCCCTAAAATGAAGTTGCTAAATTTAGTTCATTTTAGAAAGTTCTTAATTGTTGATTCCTTTTTTGTTTTTACCCTATGTCCCCTACTTTCCTTTATTATGTTTCATTTATTACAAGTTTCCATATTTCTATTATTTATTCCTTTCTTTTTTTTCTTTTTTTCTTTTTTTAAAACCAAAAAGCTAAATGCACTAATTAATCCTTTCATTATATTTTTAAATTCATAACTTTTATACTCTCACACGTTATTTAATTTTTATTCCTTTTTACAATTAAAACCATGGGTTTTAATTAATTTATCCCTCTCTTCACTTTACCCACCCCCCCCTAATTTAAGAAGACTTTAACTATTACTTAGGAGGGTTTTAGATTACGTCCTTATGTTTATTTTTTTTGTAGGGTCTTTTCCTTAAGGCTAAACACAATTTTACCTTATAGATGTTTTAAATTGAGGTTTAGATTTGAACTGGGCAAAAATTAATTAGGGGAGTCGTTTTAAGAATTTCTTCAGGCGTTAAGGTCTTAGGGTCATCTAGGTTTGTCTCATCATCATTATCAATGTGACATGCCCTTCAAGACGTACTACGTGCTCCAAGGGTGCCACTCGCCTCGTTCATTTCTGTTGCGCGACGTGCCCTTCAGGATGCACCACGTGCTCCAAGGGTGCCACTCGCCAACTTGTGTTTCTTTTGCGCGACGTGCCCTTTAGGATGCACCACGTGCTCCAAGGGTGCCACTCGCCGACATGACTGATTGGTAGACATCTATAACCCCTGGAGTCAACACTCTGCCAGGTGAACTTGTGGGAGACTAAGGACTCTAAGGAATAAGGCCCCTGTGTAACACCCTGTTTCCCCCAGATTCTAAATATAACTGAACTGGCCAAGGACTATGGCAAAAACTCATAAGTATGAATATGTGATGTAAATGGACCTGCAGGAAGAGGTCAATGAATGTAAATGATAGTTTGAATTTAATGCAAAACTGCTGAGAGGGGATGTGCAGAAAAAGAGACCACGATGGCAATGGAAGGCACCTGAAAAGGTGGCGTGACTTCCATTGAGAATTTAATATACCGTATTTGGACTCCACTGGCCCGGAGAGCCAAAAGCGGCTCGCTGGCCCTGAAAATTAATGGCTCGCAGACTAGTAGTCGGATGTCTTGATGAGGGATGGGGTGGTGAACCGCCCATCCGTAGGGACGTCAGGCCTGATCAGTGCGAGGGAGATCGTGCCACACGCAACCTCGTGAGAGGATAAGGCGTATGGCTGGAACGATTTACGGGGGAGACGCGAGGGGAACTCTGGCGATTTTCTATGCAGAGTGAGTGATCGCAGGAGAAGGATCGCAACCTTCACTCCTGGACACTGGAAGACAGGAAGACGCAAGTATCAGGACATCGTGGTCTCAGCTCGGGGGTGGCTAGTGGTAAATCCAGTAGGAGTCGCTACGCCTACGGTTGGGTGGAAATGAGCACCCCTCTCAACAGTCGCTTCCATTGCTATAGTTACTTCTGATAAGTATTTTTCTTATGTTGCATCTCGAAATTATATGCTGTCACATATGTTCATAGACTTGTGGAATTGTAACTATTTCCTGTGTAAGATTGTCTGTGCAGAAATTGATAATGAGTAGATATTGGCTCATAAAATGGTGAAATTATAAATGACTCCCGCATAAGAATGTTCGCATAGAGTGTGATATGAATGAATTGATATATATATGTTTAGCACCGGGGAAACCGTGCTCGACTCACTTGATAAATGTATCTCACCATGTCCAGTCGTTCTCGGTAAGCTATCTTCCTTTATCCGCTTCCGGAAATTCCCCGGTAGGAATATCTTCACAGAGACTTCCTACTTGGAAAGGTTCACTAAGAACCCAGAACAAGAATTCGAACACACAGGCCTTATTAATCCTGCACGAGGAGGAACGATTCTCTTAAGGTTCCAGGATAGTAGTGTTGTGAGATAAAGTAAGTCGACGAATGAGATCACATCGGAGGATCTATAGTCTTTCACGACCATAAGATTGACGGAAGTAACGCAGGCGTTACATACCTTGCCCCTTTKCCCTCTATCATCGTGAGCAACGAGAAATTGGGATCGTAGACTCCAAGACCCAAAAGAACGATCTAGAYCGTTAGATATMGATCCAACTACCCGTCAGYCGTCGGATCTGGGGCAGCTGCGCAGGAGGTTAAGCGTAGAGGTAGTCATGCGAGGAAATGACTTGGACCGTCGGATCTTAGATCATAGTCCCGACAACCGTTGGATCTCGAGAAGATGCGCCGAAGTTAAACTCTAGGGTGTAGAGGAAGAGTCCTAACCGTTGATCTCGGAAGGACATGTGTCAACATCCCGGGGAAGTCATCGGGGCAACAGGGTCATCGGGGTTTTGTTGAGTCTGAGAATCGAGAACTTATAGTCCTCGAAATCCCGAGAATGGATCCTAGCCGTTGATCTCGGCAGGACACGTGTCAGCATTGGGAGGCGTCGGGATTTTTACCATCGGAGATTTTGGGAGTATAGAACCATTACACATTGAAATCGCGATACGCGATTTCCCGAACAGATCTGGACCGTCCATTGTGCAGGATGCGTGTCAGGAGATCCTGTAAGGTCGGGGATCGGGAAATCGGGGTTTCCGAAACAAAAGACTCGTACATAATGAAACCGTGATATGCGATTTCCCGAAAGGATCTGAGCCATCCAACAACAGGGACACATGGCAACGCATCCTGGAGAGTCGGAGTTCGGGGTATCGGGATTTCCGGAGTCGTGCAACTTGTGCACAAAGGAATCGCGATACGCGATTTTCCGACGAGATCTGAATCATCCATTTGAGGGACAGGTGTCGAAGATCCGGAGTGGGTCGGAGTATTAGCCATCGGGAAATCGGCATTTCCGTGGGTAGGTGATTGGGGAAAATCCAAGCGAAAACCCCGACGAGATCTGAATCATCCGTTCACACGGGACATGTGTCAGGAATCGGACGAAAGTCGCAGATCGGAAAATCGGAGTTCTCAAGGCCATGAGAGCCAGGACATCATAAGTCCYGAAACCCYGAGAATCAATCCRGGCCGTCCGTCTRCGAGGACAGGTGGCAAAGGATCRGGCGTCGTTGGYGTTTTACTCMTCGRAGTTTTCAATRGTAAGGAAACTGTGCAACAGKAAATCGCGATCYGYGATTTCCCGACGRGATCARCACCGTCCATCAGCGAGGACGCGTRGCGAGAGATCCYAGAAGGTCGGAGTTYGGCATATCGGGAATCGRCGTATCGRGGATTTCAAAGACATGAAACCCTTGCCTTACGAAAYCRYGATATGCGAATTYCYRACACCATTATAAGCCCTTGATCCAAGGGACACGTGTCGAGCATCYAGARAGAATCGGGGATCGGGATATCRYGAGTCCCRGGTATAGGTGTRTTGTGTCATCATAAAAGYCGAAATCCCGATGGGAGGTTATACRGCTGCAGTCATGTGRTAAGTGGTCATATGRACCATGGYATAGCCAAGGGGGCTAGTCAGTATAAAGGCGCGTCGAGAGTCCAGGGGACTGGTGCGCCATGATATTGAAAGGCGCCAAACCCCGACAAGCATTAAGACTGTGGTCTTGTGAACGTCGTGGTCGTATTGCCCAGGACTTATCCCGGAAAGTCAATACGCCAGGAACACATCGGAGATCGGTGTTTGTAGTTGTCAAGGTATCGTGGGTGCCAAAACCCCGATAGAAGGAACCTCGAATCCTGGTATAGAGTCAGGGATTGGCATTTTTCTAATACGGGTTTGTGGAGATTCCTCCGGTATGGGAGATTAACCCAAAATATTAAATATCACGATAGTGGGTGTGTTACAAAGTGGTATCAGAGCATGGTTACAACACTCGGCCTGATTGGTCTCATGCACGAGTCGCTTATAAACCTTGTTCGAAACACTCCTATGAGGAGTAATCCTCTGACTTAACTATCTCATCTAGGATTAAAAACTTGGAATATGAACACCCGACTATGTGTGCATGTGAAAGAATTATGAAATTATGCACAGATTATCAAAAATAGTTAACTTGTGACTAATACCCAACGTTTTTCTTTTCACTCAAGCGGACGATCAACCGCGGAAATCTACAAACGTAGAGTATGGTGACTCACCAAGAGGTGGGAGAAGGCTCCCACAACCGAGACAAGGAGTCTGATGAAAGAAGAGCAGTAGGAACCCCTACAGACTTAGCTGAGACCGTGAGGAGTCTCATGGTCGAATTACAAAGCTGCAAGGCCGATAATGAAAGGATGATGAAAGAGCAAGAAAAGCAAACTGAGATTAATGCAGTTCTACTGCAGAGCCTATCTGACCTACAACGACAGATGCAGCATGAACCTGAGATGCAAAATCGTGGTCGTGCTAGTGGTCACACTGAGAGAAGCACATCCAGAAAGGTCCACCCCAGAGGTAAAGGACCAATGCCAGATGATTCCACTGAGAGGGAATTCAGCGATTCAGAAGGTTCTTCTAGCAGCAGGACCAGTTCCTATTCTCGCAGAAAACAGAAGAAGCAAAAGACCTCTAAGAGTCACAAATTTGAGGAATTTAGAAAGGCCAAACCTCCCTCCTTCGACGGTGAGATAAAGAAGGGAGAGGAAGTTGAGGCCTGGCTACTTGGACTGAAGAAATATTTTAAAGTCCATGACTTTCTAGAGAATCTGAAGGCCCGAGTGGCCACTTTCAATATGAACGGGAAGGCTTCCATCTGGTGGGAAGACCTTAAGAATATGAAAGGGGTCCACGAGGAGGACCTGTCTTGGAAACAGTTTGAGAAGTACTTCCGGAAGAAGTATTTGTCAGAAAGGTATTTCGACGAGAAGGCTAAAGAGTTCTATGAACTCAAACTGGGCCAACTTACCATGGAGGAATATGTCAACAAATTCCTCAACTTATTGAGATACGTACCCTACATCAAAGCAGAGAAGGCTAAGGCACAACGCTTCATCAGTGGGCTACCCAAAGAATATCGAAACCGAATTGAATTCGATGAGCCAAAGACCCTAGAAGATACAATACGAAAGGCAACATATTGTCATGAACAATATGGACATCGGGTAGAGTCTCATGGAGACTGGAAACAGAAGAGTGGTTCGAAATTTCAGAAGAAGGGGAGCAAATCCTCAGGATTTAAAAACTACAAGAAGAACCACAGAATGAACTTCCCAACCCGGAGTGTACTGCAGCAGAACTTCCTCTCGACAGTTGGAAATAAAACTTCTGGACCTATACCAGTACAGACTGATAACCCAAAGAGAAAACCTTTGGAATGTTGGGATTGCAGAGGAGATCATCTCCGGAGAGACTGTCCACTCCGACAGCAGAACAGTCAGAAGATTTATAACATGCAGGAAGCTACCACAGTCAACGATGTGGCCAGGAGTGTGCCACAGATTTATGCAGCCTTGGAAAATAACCAGGCTGACCACCAAGCTTCAGTGGTGGAACTAGAAGGTATGATCTTCAACCATCTAGTATCTATTTTGATTGACCCTGGTTCAAATTTGAGTTATATATCCCCTAGAACCATTGATAAGTGTAAGCTACAGCCACAGAAGCAAACTAAACCGTGGTTGGTACAGTTAGCCACTGGCACCAAAAGAAAGGTGGTAGAGGCCGTACCATCTTGCCAATTAATGTTGGGTGAATTCTCCACCCAAGCAACCCTTAATGTATTACCCCTGGGATCATACGATCTGTTGGTTGGTATGGATTGGCTGGTCGCCCATAAAGCCAAACTGGACTGTTACTATAAAACCTTAGAATGTGTAAGTGAAGAAGGAAAAAGCATAACCCTTCAAGGGATCCGAAAACCGGTCTCGGTGAGACAAATATCAGCATTACAAATGAGGAAATATTGCCGAAAGGGATGTCCCTTATATGCAGTACAGGTGTTGAAAAGCACCAAAGGTGCAGATCCAAGCCCTGAAGATCACCCTATCCTGAGAGAATACCGAGATGTGTTTCCAGAGGAAATGTCGGGCCTACCTCCGAGAAGAGACATTGACTTCTCAATAGAACTTGCACCAGGAGCAGTGCCAGTGTCTAGAACACCCTATCGGATGAGCATGCCTGAATTAGTTGAACTCAAATTGCAATTGAAAGAAATGATGGATAAGGGTTATATTCGACCCAGCGTATCCCCCTGGGGGGGCACCGGTCCTGTTTGTGAAAAA
>JASDQU010880317.1:3650-23743 GCA_032191745.1 Picea mariana
TTTCCTCCCGCTACCATGTGTCATCTGTCTACCTCCCCTTCATGGTCCGCGTGGTCTTCTTTCCTTCCCATCATCCACACACCATCCACCACGCACCTCCTTCATTCCATGTCAGCCTCCCGCTAAAATATGTCCATCGCACCTGCTTCCCTGCCTCCTTCGCCTAGCGTCTTTTACCATGTGTCTCTCCCAAAACCCTTCTCACGCCTCGCCACTTCTTTCACGTCCTCACAATTTCGGCCCCTTCACTCCATTTCCATACCCCTCACCTTCCTTGTTGGTTCCCCACGCATATCCTTTGAGCCAGTCAAGCTATTCTAGGTGGCAGCATGAGAATTCTTCCATATCCCGAGGTGCTGAGTTGGTCAGATCATCCTCGATCCCAAGAAAGCAGTTATTGAAGCGGTTGGTGGTGGTTAGACATCGCCTCCGCCTTAATGGGAAAGCGCGGCCATGAATTTAAGGCATGTCGATTCACCGTTGGAACTGTCAAAGAATTAAGATTACGTCTGACATAAGTTGCATGATCTTTCAGATGTTGACTGTCAGGAGCCATGCAGACACAAAGCTTTCAATGCAGTGTCTTGATTTCACTGCTATCGTTGTTTTGAGTATATGAAGGCATTTTCGCCATTTTTGTATCTATCGATGGTTGAGCTGAGCTCCCGGTTGTAAATATTTAATGAAGCACTGATACTCTGGTTATGTATGCACTCTTGAGACTTCTTGCCTGATGAATGCCAGTTTATTTTACGTCTTTGTTACACTGTGTTAGAATCGCTCGAAATTGGAGGATCCAGTCGAGCTATAGCTGTTATAGGATGATGTTGGTAGGATCACTGTAGCAGTTATGATGTTTCTAGCCAGCTCTTGTGATTTTCTCAGTGCTGAGTGACTTGGAATTGGAGGATCCAGTCAAGTCCTCCTTGGTTTCTTGAGACCCTGAACCAAGCGGATCTTGCCTTCAGTGTCTTTCTTCTGTGAATAGCCGTAAGCCTGTTGCCCAAAGATGTTTGTTCATTTTCCCCACTAAGTCTTCCACCTACTCACCCTTTTATCAACTCACTGGCTGAAGTTGGATCAAGACCTCCTGTGTCACCATACGTACCAGACTCAGTCCCCGAATTAGAGTGATATCTCCTCGAGTTTTCCTCCATTTGATCACCCCTCTAAAACAAATCGTGACATTAAACTAATGGGCGTCGGGTTCTGCTCCTGCTAGAAATCCAGGAGTGACTTCCACTGCTAACAGGCAAGAACATTCATCACCCTACTACCCACAAGAGAATGGTCAAGTGGAATATGTGAATAAATCCCTTAAAACTATCTTACAGTGAACGATCAATTTGGCCAAGTCAAATTGGTATTTGATGTTGTAGTCAACATTATGGGCCTACCGAACGTCTGTTAAGAATGCAACCAATTAATCACCTTTTCAGCTCATTTACGGGTTGGAAGCAGTCTTTCCTATAGAGTTCTAGATCCCCTCTCTAAAGTTGATAGTACAGTTATTGCCAGACACTTCACCACTTCAAGAGCATTTATTATATCTTGAGTAGCTCGATGAGTAGCGTCGGGATGCAGCCTTGGCTAAAGAGGTTCACAAACATAAATTCAAGTGTTAGTATGAACGATCTATTCGTCCTCAAATTTTCTCTGAAGGTGACCTTGTCCTAGTCTATGACCAAGATAAGGACCCCCTTGGGGCAGGCAATTTCAAGCCCATGTGGTTCAGACCTTTTATCGTGAAGGAGGTGCTAAAGAAAGGCCCTTATCGTCTGGTGGAATTTAAGAGAAATGATTTGGCAGAGCCTAGAAATGGCCTTTACCTCAAGAAGTATTACTCATAGGTGGGTTGCCTCAGGTGACTTCTTGTAACATATGTATATTTCATGTACATTGTTCTTTTGGTTTTATGGACATGTCATTTTTTATGTCATATTTTACACTATGGCAGATGTCAAGTGAATTAGAGGTGTTCGTTGGGTTTGTGGACAGTGATAGCTGGCATACTCGGAGGATTTCTTTCGTAGCCTAGGTGATTTTCACACCTCAGGGATAGTTTTTTATCTTCAGGAGGTATTTGTTTAGGTAACACCACAAACAATGTTGTTGAATACAACATAGTTCTAGAGTTTCTTCGTGACACTTTGTCGCATGGTATCTCTCACCTCTGAGTCTACTTAGATGCTTAGTTGGTTGTGTCCCATTTAAATAGGGTTTACCACGTTCATGATCTGACTCTACACTGGTGATTCCTTAGAGTACATGTTTTAGAACAAAGCTTTGATTACATTACGTATATCCATGTTCCTAGGAGATTGAATCAAATCACAAATACTCTAGCTAATTATATATTAGATTGGAATTTTGCACACATGTAAGAAAAAGAACACACATGCACATGTAAATACATTTGTAAAATAGATTTAATCCATAAGACATAAAAAAAATGAAAAAGAGCCATATATATATCAAAAAATATCAGACTACATGGGTGAGTGCAAGCACCTAAAAAATATGTCCAGTCGGAGTCACTGGGCTTATGCCCTCAAAATATATACAAAAGGTGCCCTCGGCACATAAGTAGTCTAGCTTAGCTAAGGGCCGGGCCTATTGGCCTTGTCGTAGTAAACAACAACATTTACCAAATGCCTGAAGAGTTGGACCCAGGTCTGTGGCACCCCAACTACATGAGGTTGCATCGATGGTGGCAGGTCCTCAATCTCTTCCATTGGGACTGTGTGAGTGAGCATGGTAAGGTTCTATTCCACCCATCTCAAAACTCTATCAACCTCTTCAGTTGGAGGCCCCCTTGTTGTTTCTAGTCCCACATATGGTTAAGGACATTGCCTGGTCCTCATGAAATCTACTAGACGCACTGGTCCCACATCTGCACCTAATAGATACATACTCGTAAGATACTCTAGTACACAAAAAAAATGATATATATAAAAAAGAAATAAAAATTAAATAATTTTTAAAAAACAATCATACCTAAATCTCCTCACTCTACTCCAGGAGGTATAGCCATGTTAGGGTCCCTATAGAACTCGATCTCGACATAGGGGTAGTCCTCTATCGCCAGAATCTGTCGAGACCACTAGTTAAAAAACTTGTCATCGAAGGCCTCAATGGTTCTCCCTCCCCCCTATCGCGACAAAAATGTTGCCCATTTGCACAATGCTGGGAGAGGGGACATGTACGCTCATACCATACTTCAAGGAATGAGACTGGGTACCCTCTCAAAGAAGAAAGAGCACAAAACAGTCCCAAATCCGAAGTTTCTATGTGCCTGCACTCGACAATCTGTAAACTGTCTCTTCATGCATGTCATCATGGTTGTGCTTCAGTCAAAAAATAGTGCATTTAAGCACTGAACTGCACAATTCATGTGCATTTTTGGCCCTTGACCAATTTTTGAGGAACACTTGGTCATATTTGACCATTTCGTACTTCGACTACCTGTCGAAGACAGAGTTCATAGCGAAGCAGAGGTCATGGGATTTTGCCACCTTTTATGGAACCTTTTTGGGTTTTTTTGGGAATATTGTAATGGGAAAGGGATTTCATCCCTTTTTAAGGCATTTTTATATGTATAAATAGAGGTCTAGGCCATGTAATAAAGGAGGCGTTTTCTATTCAATGGCTTAGTGCATAAGTTGGATCTATGTGATCAGAATTCTGTGTGACTGTAAGAGTTTTGTGCATGCTGTAATAAGTGTTGAGTGCACAGAGTGTGAGAAGACTTAGTGCTTGGATCTACCTGGGGAAAGAGGATCTAGCAAGCTACACAAATCTCTTGTCTTATACAAGGTAGGATCTTGAAGGCTTAGTTCTAGTAGCGGGATCTGTGAGATCAAGTATCGTAAGGCTCTATGCATTTTGTGTAAGACTTGCAGAGATGAGTGCAAGTCTCTGCGAGAGACTAAAGAAGGCTTTGTGTTGAGTTCAGCCAAGAGGGATCTAGCAAGCTATGCATATCCTTTGTCCCATGCAAAGTAAGGGTCATTGAAGCTCTGTGCTGTAACTGCTTGACTAAGATAGTATATGGAAGACTTTGTGGACATAGCCCCAAGGTGGGGGTGAACCATGATAACTCTATGTATTGTGTTGATGTGCTTGTCTCTCTCTTGCTAAGTGCTCTAATATGTTTAGATAGATCTATTGATGCTTTGTTCTTTTGAGATATGAATGCATGCTAGATATGATACATAATATGCTAAGTGCTTAATCTATTGAGTATAACCTATTTTTCATTGCTAAGTGCTAGATCCGGGTAATTACTGCACTGCTCTGCCCTTTATGCGAAGTGTATTAATGAATGTATGTTGGGAAATAATTGATGCTAAGTGCACTGTAAGAAATATAATCATAGATATGTGATTTAGCTAAGGTTGCATACACTTGAGTCCTGCTAGCACCCCTGCCTCTACCTCAGGTGAGACTTCATCTGCTTCGCAAGTGTTGCCGAAAGGGCCGGTAGTTAGGGCTTTGTTGGTGTGCTCTTGAGCATTGAACCCTGGGTCTACCCCTATGCCAGCAAATGGTTCCATTGCCGGGACCTGGAACTGTGTTTGTTTGGAACTGAAGAAGAAGAAGCTTTGTGTGAAATAAGATTTGTGCGTAGATCTGTTTCCCTAGTGCGCAGTGTTCTGTTTGACCTGTGAAGCTTTGTGACAAGAAAGAAAGGTCAGATATGAGGAAGAGAGGTCAGATCTGAAGAAAAAGAGGTCAAATATGTGAATAAAGAGGTCATATGTGCAAGAAAAAGGTAATATCTGTAAGCTATGTTCTTTGAGAAAGGTAAGAATAGTTAAGAGTCTTAGATCTGGAAGCTTTGTGCTTTGTAGAAGTAAGATAAGTGAAATTTTTTGTTTCTAAAGCATGGATCTATGTATGTTTGATAGATTTTTATCCTAGCTGCATAACTAGGGCATTAATAGATGAAAGAAAGTTTGATATGAATAGATCTGATAAGTATAGTGATAGATATGTTATACCTATGCATAGAAAGAATTTTGGGACTAACCAATGGATGCAGGATCCTAGAAAGAAATTTTTGCAGGCTAACTGTTATGATCCTAGAACACAATACATGAAAAGTTGGGGATCATTAAAGAGAAAGAGAGGATTAACTCTTTGTTACAATTGCAGAAGGCCCAGACATTTTGCGAATGAACGCCTTGGGCGAAGACCCAGTTGTCTTTGTTGTAAGGCTATGGACCATGAAGTACTAGATTGCCCTAGAATGATTGCTAGACTTGAAAAGATGAATATAGAGCAAGCAGGAGATCAAGAGACTTAGATTATAGAGGAACCATAGAAAAAATTAGAGAAAGTATTGATGAAAATGAAAGAAACCCTTAATGATCCAAGAGACCTCATCTTATTAGAAATCTTCAAGAAGAAAGAACAGATCGAAGTGACAATAGGAGACTTCGACTTTGAATGTGTTTTGGATGAAGAAACACCGGTAAACATTATGAAAGAAGAAACCTAGAAAGCTATAGGAATACCTGACATGACTCGTTCATTAGGAGGAATAAGGTTATCCAGAGGAAAGCTAGTAAACCTATGTGGAAATCTCACCCAGATATCTACGAATGCTCATGGAGCTTCGACAGAAGAAGATTTTGAGATTTTTAAGTTCACGGAGGACAGTGCCCCGTTTACTATGTTACTTGGTAAACCTTGGATTGAGAAAGATCAAGATAAAAAATAGGAAGCAGAAAAGGACCTAGAACAATAGAGACAAGAGTTAAGAGACTTCATGACTAGAAGGATCACACAGTTGATTGAAGAATGGGAGAACAGATCAAGGGTTCTTGACCCTAGGAACTTTGATGATGAAGTTGAAAAAATGCTAGAATAACCACATAGGATCGAAAAATATGTTGGAAAAGTAATACACATGGATCTGAAGAAAGAATCTCAGCATTGAGAAGTTACCATGCCAAGAGAAGAAAAGAATCAGAATGAAAAAAGGATGGACAAGACAAAGCTCACTGGGAAGAAGGCTAGAAAACGCATGAAGAAGAAAGCGAAGTTGGAGAAATTACATAACGTTCTAGAAGAAACCCCACAGAAGGAAAACATGCAGAATTTGAGCTTCGTCGGGATAGCAGAACATCAACATATGGAACTTCACCATGACAAAGTAATATAACCATTAGAAGATGATATACCCATTCTGTTGATGGCCTGAATGGCTCAGAAGAAAGTTATGACCTGTTACCTGACCATTAGACTACGCCATAATGGACAGATCAAGAGTTAATGGACCCTCCTATCTATTGCAAGCAGTCCATTACAATGTTACTTACTTATTTCGTCGCGCCATGCTCGGAAGACACTTTTTCCAATTGAGAACTTGATCTCAAAGAATACCTGCGTTGTGGAATAGTGACTACCCTACGTTGCTCTCTACTTGATTACGATACCTTCTTCCCATTGACAACTTGAGAAAGTGATCCTGAGCTTACATGTCCGATGAGCTTAGCGCAACAGAAGAATTGGTGAGAGAAGTACTTTCTAGCTTAAGAATCGAAAGAGTTATGTTAGAAAGAGGAATGTCCATCGGAGTCCAAGCCTCATCGTCAAGAGGAGTAGAAACTTCTCCATCCACTGCTTGAGCTGGACCATCCCAAAAGACCTCCGAGAAACATACTAAACATAAATATGACATCGTGAACACCAAACTGATCCCGATCATCTTTCCCTCTTGCATACCTCCTCTAAAAGGAGAAATCAACTGTGACAATGTGCCCCGATATTATGACCATCCTATGATCACTGCGTACCTTCCGAAGGGTGTGTGCGTAGTTCGCACTAAGTAGACCAAGCTCGCAGCATTTAAGTTTTTCAAGTTCAACCTTGGTGACCAAAAAGCCTACAGTATGCTTTCCCCGCACAAGTATCTAACGACGACAAAGGGGAAGAATTCCAAGATCATCCCTCAGCAATGGACGATGAACATCTTGTAGTCCACCTTTCTGAATGTAATGAAAATTCCACACTTTGGCAAGCACCAAGAGGTGTGTTGTGAGGGAAATCTCCTTACGGACTAGCAAATAGGGTTTGACTTTGCATGTAGATATGACCTAGAGAGAATTTACTTTCTACCTTCATCCCCAGACTTAAATCCCATTTCTTTTTAGTAAATGCAATGGATAGATCAACCTACCTCATTTTGGGCGTTTGATGTCGATCCCTTGTCGTACTTGATTACTTGTTCGCAGTTCTCCTTTCGAACGTTGACCTGCATATAAGACAAGAAACAACTATACATGCATACTACCTATAGAATAACCGGTTAGAAATTCAAACATGTATTTAGAAAATTATGAATAACTCATGAATTGGGACGAGAAAAGCACTTTCTTTATTACTTTGAATGAGTCAACTTACAAAAGTTGAGACTGGCCACTGCTCCGCAAACCTAATCCTGGGCTCCTCTTCGACTGTCCTCCAACTTCTTTTCTTTGTATCTCCTTTGGCACAAGGAAAGGTTAAAGGGTTGGGACAATGGGAATATGCAAATGGGAAAAGTTTCTTTGCTATATTTTTCCTCCTCCAAATGGGATCCCTACCCCTTATTTTATAGGCTAGAAGGAGCTAAGTATTTGGACGAACCCTTGGCCATGCATGGTCGAAAGTTTCAGTTAACTCACCCATATCTTTTGTCTTCCATCGTCAACTTTCCTTTTTTCATGCTTTTGTCAGTCCACGTGGGCTGTTTTGGGTCAGCCAGCGTGTACACGTGTGCAGTAATGGAGTAGGGCACATGGGCCTTTATAAAAGAGGTTTTTTAAAGAGTTGTCTAGCAGTGCTTTGGTAAAGAAGGGATATGAGATGGCCTGATGCCAGGTAAGCATGTGTGGTGCAATTTAGGGTTATAACAGATGCCCCCTAATGTGTGAGGTTAGAAGATCATCTGATGGCCAAAATACATTACCAATATTTACTGATGTGCCGAACGATTAAGCCCAAAGATCAAGAACCAGGAGGTGTCATCTGCAAAATAAAAAAAGTTTCACCAAGGTGGACATAAGCATGCTTAGGATAAAATAGAATCATGGCTACCAATCAAATACATTGTAGATCCATGTCATATAACTATATAAAGAGTAGCCACGAACAATACATAGAAGAGCTACATCTTGAAATCGAAAAGATATACGTATAGAGTATCCATCTTCTAGAAGTTGATATAGCCTGATGGTTGGAGATGAGATCTTCAGAGCTCGAGAAACAACCTAAAAATCTTCAAAACTTGGGTAGGAGTGTAATATGAGTGTACGACTGCACTACCCATAGGTATTCGATAGCTCGTCGGTCATGGACTTGATAATCTTGATGATCAGATTGAAGGCTTTAGTGATTTCAAACAAGGACTTGATTGGATGTTCAGTATGGCTGAGTACGAGGACAAGATACATATTGTGGAGGGGAAGACTCAGGCTTGGTGATAAACTTCCCTTGAATAATAGAATGAAAAATGATGAGATTCAGGTAGTATGGCATTAATCATAAGTCTACGAAGTAGGAGGCAATGTAAACTCTCCATATTTTTGGAAGGATAACCAAACGATGGAGGACACAACTCTATATAGTGAGAAAATATTCCTAAGGTCGTACTGCATCCCATAGTCTGATGAACAAACGGACAGATGTGCTTTATCCAAGGGAGACTCATTATGCTGCCAATAAAGAAAATACTTTTCCCTTCCTCTTTTTGGGGTATATTTAATTTTTTTGTCCTTTTCAATAGTTGTGGAAAAAGAATAAAGGAATATTACGTTACAAAGGAGGAACGAGTGTTGTAAACATACAAGCTCAAGGCACAAAGACAAGACTGATGTTCTAGTAGAATGATACTTGGGAAAAATCCTCTGGGGGCCAAAGGTGTTAAGACGCAGAAGCAAACTGTTACAAGGTTGGTGTATAAGGTATGCAAACATAGTTAATAAAACACACAATGGTAACATCCTTTGATGTAAGTTTAATGAGCCCAGAGAAGGTAAGCTCAGTGTTTTTTCATATTTAGAGAGTCTGAAAAAACATAAAAGGAGACTCCTTTGGGGTACCTTTTTTGAAGATAGTCTAGTCGGTTCGAAAAAGGAGTAAACTAGCACCGATAAGACGTCGATTCAAAACCATTTTAATGAGTGTGACAAGGACAAGATCACTCGGCTATTTTTTCATTTTTAAGGAGTTTGAAAAATGCTTAACTATGGACTCCGTCAGGAATGTTCTTTTGGACCAATTTAACGAGTGTGAAAGAATGAGGTCACTCGACGATCTTTTCAATTTTAGGGAGTCTAAAAAGAGCTTAAATATGGACTCTGTTGGGGTTCCTTCTTCGTAAGTTTAGTCCATCAGGCCCGAAAAAAGGATAAAATTATACCTGAGAGTACTCTTCTATAGAGCTGAAGTTCCATAGAGTATACCTTTGTTCGTACAATTGACCGTTCAGACCGAAAAAGGGGTAAACTACCGCCGGACATACATGACTTCAAATTTTAGTTTAACGAGCCTGAAAGGCCACAAGATCACTCGATAATCTTTTCATATTTAGAGGGTCTGAAAAGGGATTAAAAGAAGACAAGCTATTTTTTGGGATTCCTGAGGGTGAGGTCAAGAGCGAAGAAGAATCATGCAAATGAGGCTCAAACTTGTATTTAGGAAAAACTGCAAGGACTCCCGAGCCTATAGTGTTGTAGAGACAACATGAATACCATAATGCAACCAGGATCTACCTAGGGCATCCATGCTTCAGTAGGCTCTGCCACTAAGTTGCGACACTTCTAAAGCAGATATGATGGTTCTGTGTCACAACCTGGTGGGATCGATCCTATGGAAAATGAAAAAGACAACGAGATACAAAAATCTAGGTAGAAACCTAACCGATATGCTCAAGTTGATCGTTGGAAAATTTTTCATGGACAGTCAAAATTTACTCAAAACTCAAAACAAATTGTCCCAATACCCGATCAAATCCCTCCCATATAACTTCTGAATCACTCTAAATGATTTTTGGTATAAAGAAAATGATAAGGGATGCCAAACAAGTGACAAAAAGAGGCCAAAAAGTCTATAAATAGAAGATGGTAGCTCATTATCACCATTGTTGATTTGGAAATTGACTCTGGAGCCAAAATACCCCCTTTGATAAAAACGGTGATTCTGGGAACTACAGTGGACGAAATGAACTTTCGTCTGGACCAAGTAAGTACAAACTCCCCTATCTAGCTATTCAATTCTTTATTTTTGCTTTTCATTTCATGTTTTTGGTGGGTGTCGACCTTTAAAAGGTCGGCCCTAGGTCCACGCGGGCTCTCTCTAGATAGGCCGCATGTACACTCAGGTAGAGTAAAACATGCCCGCGTGTACATGAGACTGTCACCTAGACAGCACGCATGGACCTACCTTTATAATCAAAAAGCACTCACTCACCCTCCTGAACCTTGTTGTTTTGACAGGATGTATGTCCACTGGAGGGAAAGGGAGCATGAAGAAGTTGGTGAGTTAGTTGCGGGAGATCCGAACGTTGTGGCTGCATTAATGCAATGTGGTTTGTTAAAGTTCTTCCTATGTCCTTTTGTGCAGGTGAAACCAAGGTTACCGAATGCCTTGGTTGACTATTGTCACCATGATGCAGAGGCTTTTATGCTAGAGGGGCAATCACCGGTGCCCACCACCGAGGATATCTACTTTTTAACTGGCCTCTCAAGGAGAGGGGAACTAGTCAATTTCAGGATGTTTTCATCGAGGCCACATAACATAGTGAAACTGATATCCTTACAATATGAGGCTAGGACAAACCGTTTGAGCTCCTAGGTGCCCATAAGCAAGATCACTAACCTATCGCTACAAGCAATATTATTGCTCATTGGGTAGATTACCGGTTCAGCGACCTTGCATCAAGCATCCCACACACAGATGAAGTGTGTTGTCCAGTTCTTGAATGCACAAATTTTCGACTAGAGTACTACACTGCTAGAGTGTATGAACAAGCAATTGATAGATTGTCGTCAGTGGACACAGAGGAACTTCGGGTTTGGGACTATTTTGTGTTCATTCTTTTTTGAGAGAGTTCCGATTTTTAGTCCTCTGGTAGTGGTACAGGGACATCAGGCCTCTTTTCCTACTGTATGTAGATGGGAAGTATTACTGCCGCGATAGGGTGGTGGAAGGACCAACGAGTCCTTCAATGATGAATTTTTTGCATGGATATCACGACAGATTCTAGTTATAAAGGACTACCCCTATGCCGAGATTGATTTTTCGAGAGATCCAGAGATACCAGTACCTCCTGGTGAGGAGGGAGGGGAGATGGGTAAGTCTCCACCTTTGTAGTTTTTTTGTTGTATATGTAATTTTTATGTCGTTTTTGTTATATATATCATTTTTTTTTTGTCATGCTAGAGTATTTGACGGATATGTGTTCATTGTGTGCAGACGTGGGACCAGTGAGACCTGTCGATTTTGCAAGGAATAGGCGTCATCCTCGGCCAGGGGTCGTAGTTGCCGCTGTCGGGGGACCAGCAATAGTAGGAGACCTCCCAATCGAGGAGGCTGAGAGGGTACTTAGACGAGTTGAGAGGAACTTTACTGCACTCACACGTACAGTCCCGATGGTAGAGATTGAGGACCTGTCGCCATCCATGCAGCCTCATGTAGTGGGGGCACCTCGGACGTGGGTCCGATTGTTTAGGCGTTTATCCCATGTTGTGGACTAGTATAACAGGGCCCATAGGCCCTAAACCTATTTAGACATTTTATGTGCCACAAGCACTACTTGTATATATTTTTTGAGGGCATAATCCCTATGACTCATTATTGGTCATATTTTTGAGGCGCTTTCATCCATCTATGTACTCTGGTTACTTTATGATATTATATATGGTTTTTTGGTTTTTTGTGTCTTATGAATCACATGTGCAAAAATGTATTTACATGCTTATTTCAATGTTCTTTCATATGTGTGCAAGATGCCAATCTAAAATTTGATTAGCTAGAGTATCTGTAACTTGGTTTAATCTCCTAGGAACACAAAAATATGTAATATAATCAAAGTTTCATTCCGAGAGACGTACCCTAAGGAATCGTTGGTGTAAAGTTGGATCATGAACCCAGTACACTATGTTTAATTGAGACACAACCAGTTGAGTATCGAGATAGACCCGGAGATGAGAGATACCCCATGACAAAGTGTCACGAAGTAATTCAATAACTGCACTATACTCGATGACATTATTTGTGGTGTCACCTAAGAATATACCTCCGAAAGATAACAACTGGCCTTGAGGTGTAAAGATTACCAAAGCTATGGAGGCAAGCCTCCAAGTGTGCCGACTAGCACTATCTGCATACCCAATGAACACCTTGGAATCACTTGACATCTGTCACAGTGATGAAAGATAACATCAATGATACGTCCATAACACTAAAAAGAAACTAAAAAGTAATAGTACAAAGACTATACATATGTTACAAAAATTTACCCATAGTGACCTGCCTATGAGTAATACTCTTGAGGTAGAGCCCATTTCTAGGCTCTGCCAAAGCATTTCCTTCGAAATCAACCAGACAATAGGCTCCCTTTTTTTAATACCTCTTTTATGATGAAAGGCCTGAACCACATGGGTTTGAATTTTCCTACCCCCAGGGGGTCTTTATCGTGGTCATAGACCAGGACAAGGTCACCTTCAGAGAAAATCCGAGGATGAACGGACCTATCATATTGACACTTGACCTTATGTTTGTGAGCCTTGTTGGCCAAGGATGCATCATGATGCTGTTCATTGAGATACTCAAGGTATACTAACCGTTCTTCGAGTGGAGAAGTGTCTGGCAATAATTGTACTACCAATTTTAGAGACCGGATCTAACATTCGATGGGCAAGACTGCCTCCAACCTATAAATGAGTTGAAAAGGTGAGAAATCGGTTGCAGTCTTAACATATGTTCTGTAAGCCCATAATGTCGAGTATAACATCAAATGCCAATTTGACTTGGTCGAGTTGATAGTTCATTGTAGAATAGTCTTAAGAGTTTTGTTTACAGCTTCCACTTGCCCATTAGCCTAGGCGTAGTAGGGTGATGAATTTTCTTGCCGTAACCCAAGATTTGATGTTAATTGAGTCATCATCTGATTATGAAAGTGATTTCCATGGTCAATGACAATCTCCCTTCAGATGTCGAACCTTGCTATGATCTAGTTGAATAAAACGAGAGCTACAGTCTCTCCATCATCTTTAAACATTGGCATAGCTTCGACCCACTTTGGGAAGTAGTCGACAACTACGATGATATAGCGGTGCCCCCTTGCTTAAGGAGGGTTGCAAGTAGTGTAATCAATCCCCCACTTTGTGAAGGATCCAAATGTGATGACGGGAAACATGGGAGTGAGATGTACCCTCATATTCAGAGAGAAGATTTGGAACGGATGGCACTTATTGACCGATTCGATACAATCTTTGATAAGTGTCGGCCAAAATTAAACTGCTTGTAGAATATTTTGGGTTGTTTCCAACCCAGACAAATGACCGCCACAAGATCCGGTATGGCAATTGTTTAGCACAATAACTGTCTCCTCATGAGTGAGACATCGACGTAGGGTGCAGTCTACACCTCTCCGATACAACGTATCATCGAATATGAGATAATTCTTAGCCTGATGGCGTATATGCCAACGGTCATCACGAGAAGCAAAAGTGGGGCACTTCAAAGTCTGGAGATAGATAATTATATCTCCATACCAGGTATCTGAAGATGTGATCAAAGACATATATTCCCGAGTAGGTGATTCTTCAGGCGCAACGTCACCTGACTCAACCGAAAATTCTGAAATAAGCTCTGCAAAGACTAGTGACTTTTTGGAGTTTGCTGAAACAAAGTCTAAGTCAAACTTCTGGAGGATGACTATCCATCTACTGATTTTTTCGCCTATTACCCGTCTTGTCAACATGTACTGGAATGGATTCACGACAGCAATGATGGTGGTCTTACGAAACATAACATAATGACAGAACCGTTGAATAGCATGAATTGCTGCCAACGCAAGTTTTTCGATATGAGAATAATTGAGTTCTGATCCTATGACGCCTCAGCTCAGGTAATAGATCATGTATTCTGAGAACAAGTCATCTTCATGAACTAAAACCATGCCAATGGTTGACTCTGCTGCAGCTATATATAATAAGAAATCTTTGTTATAGTTAGGTGGCTGGACTAGAGGGGCAGTTGTGAGGGCATGTTTTAATGCGTCGAAAGAGCATTGAGCGACATCACCCCAGTAAAAAGGAACATCTTTCTTTAGTAAGTGCATAAAACCCTTGGTGATTTTGGCATAGCTAGCGATGAAGCATCGTAAAAAGTTCTCCTTGGTTTGTAGACTCTGAAGTTGAAGGATTGTGCGTGGGGGGGGGGCAACTAGATTATTGCCTCCACCTTGAGAGGATTGACCATGATCCCTATTGTTGATATGATGAAACCTAACAAACATCCTGACGTTACGCACAAGTTGCACTTGTTTGGATTCAAGCGAATCCAGAAGTAGCAACAACGTTCGAAGATAAGTCTAAGGTGTGTGGGATGATCTGTTCTCTTGTGAGATCATGATGCTAAATCATCTAGATAGGCCTTGACTATATGCTTGAGGTCATGGAAAGAAAAATACATGGCCCGTTGAAAGGTTTCTCTATCATTTTTAAGACCAAAAGGCATCTTACGATATGTGAATGTACCCCAAGGACAAATGAATGTCGTTTTGTGTTGGTCTTTAGGTTTGATTTGTATTTGATTATATCCCAAAAAACCATTCATGAAAGAAAAGGCTTTGCAACCAGCACATTCATCAATGATATGGTCGATGAATGGTGTTGAAAAATTATCTTTGGGACATGCCTTGTTCAAATCACAGAAATCGGTACATACATGAATCATTCCTTGCTTTTTATTGACCAGCACAGGATTTGACACCCATTGAGTCAAATGGATAGGATAGATAAAACCTTCCTTTAGCATTTTCTCAACCTCAACCTTAATGGCTGCTTCTTTCTTAGGATTAACTGGACAAAGCTTCTACCGAACAAGCTTGGCATCAGGATATGTTGTGATCTCATGTTCAACTATTTTTGGATCGATATCTGGCATTTCTTCATAAGACCAGGCAAAAACGTCGCGAAATTATTTGAAAAGATCCGTGTAGATTTGAATCTCTTCGAGGGAGAAATCCACTCCGACAAAGACGTTCTCCACGACGCCAGGGTTTCAAGAGATATTGATTGGTATAGTTTCAATGATAGTTTCCATATTTCCCTCAGCATAAATTTTGTGTGTAGCTAAGAGATTAATAGGGCACGAATGATCTCCCATCATGGTTATGGTGAATTCTCCTGCTTCGATTCAGCTTAACTCTGGGAGAAAATATGATCTGTGATGAAGATCTTCCCAAGGTTTGTCCAGACTAGTCATTGCTTCAATTACTGCTTCATCAGAAGGCAAGACTAAGTCTAACAAATTGGTGTTAGCGAGAGAACCTTGAGCCCAAATAGGCTCTAGAAGTGGATCTAACTCTTGTGGAGGAGTCGGATCAGTGCTAGTTGAAGATTGTTGGACTAAAGAGTACACTACTTCAGCTGTAGACAAGGGCATGGACATGCCCGGGTGCCCTATCTCATCCATCGTGGCCGATGGGGAAGGAAGTATCCAGGGATCCTCGAAGTAAGTCATTCAGAATGATGAAACTTGAAAAATCTCAACCCTATGGTGATTGGATATAAATTTGATATTGCCTTGAGGGGGTGGGTAATCAAAGGTACCCATCAAGGATGGGCACAAACCAACTCCTACATTAACGACACCTGGTTGAGGATTATCAATCATCAGGACCGTGGATGCCCCCAAAGTAGGGTCAGGTCTAGAGAAAGACAATTGATCGATGGTCACTATCCGGCCCTCGTGTGGAAACAACAAGACCCAAAAAACTGTAGCAACCAAAACTTGCATAGCATTAGTCCAAATCCTTCCTAACAAGAGGTTATAGTCGAGGGGAGCATCAACTACCTCTACTTCGACACACACGGTCTTCCCTCCTAGCTGCATGGGGAAAGAAGGAAGGATGCCATGTGGTCGGAACGAATGACCGTCGAAAGAAATGAGGAGAGTAGGTGATGGAGACAAAATGGGCTGGCCAATGGACTTCCAACATGCCAATGATATAACGCATGTTGAGGCACCCTCATCAACCACCATGTGGAAGATATTCCAAGTAAAACATTTTCATGGGATAAGCCACTACTATCTGAAACGCTACGTGGTAAGGCAGACGAGGTTTTAAGTAAGTTGTATCCAACATGATTGTACCTAGATTACAAGTCTCGGTAGAGCCTAAAGTGGTTAACAAGGCTTTCCTCTGAGAAGGGTAGCTTTGGAGGACCTCCAAAGAAGACATCGCACAAGGGGTTTGTGATAAATCCTCAACCACAGAGTACTTCTGGGCGACCCTTCCATTTGGGTTATGAGAAGTGTTTTGAAATGCACCTTTTGGAATGTGTGTCATTGTTTCTCCCAATGTCTTCTCAATCTGTAGAGGAAGAGATGGGAGGTCAACTTCTTTACCCTTCTCAGAAGTGCTTGGTTTACTATATTCATGCACTCTAGTCGATATAAAAGCATCACCCCTAACCATATATACGTTCGTGGATGTGGTGTTGTTCGAAGGTAGATAGGGTTCTTGGTTTCCCCCTTCTGTGCTTGAAGAGGCTTGAGTTAGATTTTGCCCATGTTGAAATAGATTAGTCAACACCGCCTGTTGTTGCTGCATGACAAATTTTTGGGCCTCTGCAAGTCAAGGACATAGATGGGTTGGGTGGTATTCCGTGCACAAGTTGCATGGATACCTCACCTTCTATTTTTCGGTGTTGTCTTTGCTAGCATTATTGGTGGGTTTTTTATCCCTCTTACCCTTCTTTCATTGTTTTTTCTTCCCTTCAGGCTTCTGGGTGGCCTTTGGGTTAGTCGACTGCACTGTGTGTACCTCCGACGTTTTGGTAGGGGGAGCAGCCAAAGAAGTAGTTTGGATGGAAACTGTGTGTTGTATAGATAACTAGTGCAACTGCTTCGTCAATTGCTCAGCGGGCTTTGTTTGTGTTGAACCGACAATACCATCAGCATGTGGTCCAACTCTCTGTCTAGTTTTATCCAGTATTGAATGTGCCACATCTGGCAAGATGTTGTATAATAAACCGGACTGAGAATAGATGAGCTCAAACTGTTGAGCCCTCATGATGGTGTCTTCTTTAGAGAAAACTCCTAATGTCGCAACATCTTTGGATAACTGCAAGACCAAAGACTTAAGGAACCACTCAAGCAAGAATGCTGGTGGGACTGGTACCTTGATTAAACTCTTCCAGTGTCTCCATTATCGAATGTGATCAGAGATATGGTTCACTATTGTCTGTTAGAAATTGGTGAGCAGCTCTATCCCAACAGCATATCTCACAGGTAACTGGAAATGGTTTAGGAAATCCATCGCCAGTTCACCAAAAGAAGAGTATCTTGAGCGATTGATCTCAATGCACCATTTACTGGCACTCCTAATGAGAGTACATTGAAACAATCGCAACTGTATGGATTCATATTTCAATGAGTTAGATGAGCACCAAAGATGAAAGGTAGTCACATGATCTCCTAGATCTTCGTTAGGTTTGGCTTCGAACTTTGGGATGTTCGAAGGCAACTTTGTTGGCATAGGAGGCCAATGTGAATCATGACAAATAGGGTCATTCAACAACCTTGTCAAATCTGGCAAGTGCAAAGTCGCCAGGAAGGGAAGTTTGGGTTGTTGGTGATAACTTGGGAAAAAGGGGCCTGGATTTTGACTGGCACCAGGTTGCCGGGAAAATTTTGGCTACTGGCCCGGATTCTGGTAGAAACCATGGCCCTAGCCAGCGTATGGATTTCGCATATGTGGAGACATCATTGGCTAATTTCCCAAATAGGACATAGATTGTTGGGCATGCATTATATTCGAAGGACTTTGGGAAGGGTTACCCCATGTCAGTCCCATGGGGATTGGCATAGTAGTTTGGTCGGGGTTCCATTGATTGTGGAAAGAATTACCCCAGATTGACATTCCGGATGAGGGAATGGATCCCTGCCCTAAATTGCAAGGTACTGCTAGGTTTGCCCCATGTGCAGGAATAGTACCCTGCAGAGGAGTAGATTGTCCAAAAATGGGGTTGCCCCCAGTCGGGAAAGAGGATGGTGAGAAGGTGTTGTTACCAAACGTTCTGTTCAAAGAAAATGGTGTCGAACCTACCAGCATACTATTAGAAGGTGGTCCTTGACTCCTTGCTCCAAATAAACTATTGGTTGTAGGTTGCCCGACGGATGGTTGATGCGAGCCGCTGAGTGAAGGGGATGAAGGAGGGATATGACCTCCTCCGTAAGGGAAAGTGTTAAAAGGAGCAGGAATGCCCCCCATGTGACCTTGCAGAGGAGCGCTAGAGCTCCCTGCCCCTAGACCTAAATTCTGTAAAGTGGAGTAAGAAAGTACATGACTTGTACCCGAACTAGGCATCCCATATGAGAACGGAGGACCTGTCGCACTTGGTGTGAAAGGGGTTGTGGCCGCCGCCAAAGACGGGATCGGACCACTATGCGATGTAGAAGCGGTCGAGACCATGGTGCCTCAAACCGATGATGGTGGGTTAGGAGGTGAAAGATCTCCTGTGGTGACAACCGTAGTGGGAATTGAAGAACTCCCAGAAGAAGTAACAACATTTGTTTCCATTGTTGTGTACAACACTGTCTGGCGCTCATAAAATTGAATTGGTACAATGAAAGGTTCCAAGAAATCAGTGGTTGGGGTTTCAATTGGGCCAAGAGTGGTTTCTTCAAGGTCCACAATGGTTGATTCCTCTGGGGGTTGGTCGGGCACAATGGCTTGTAACCCACTCGCTTCAAAAGACCCTTGTTGGTCTAGCTTTCGTCTTAATGGTGGCAGGGGTAGCTCTAGTGTAACCGACGACAGGCCAAGAAGAATTTGTGACAGGCGGAGCTCATGATCCTCCACTATGTGAGAAGATCAAAGATACCCTAAGGTAGTCTAAACATTCAAAAGTAACACACACTAAAAAATTCCCTAGAAGATAAGACAGGCAAACACTAAATTAATTGGAAGAACAGTTACAACAACCAACACTAGAGAAACTTACCGGTGCAAGTGCAACTCGAACACGGAAGAACCCTCTGGGTATACTCTGCAAAGCATGGCCTGATGTCTATCCTAGGTACTGTGGTATACCCCTGCAGTCACTTGTGTATGTCCCTAAAAAATATTGTCAACTAGGTTTCCAATGTGCGAACAGTCACTAGGCGAGTACAGTCGAAAGTCGGGTAGACCACAATGAGCAAGGTATCAAGCCTGAAACATGTCAATGGTATCAAGAGAAAATGGTCCAGAAGACAACTGAGGACCTCGAATGGATTCGAGACCCATGAAGCCCCGTGGAAAATGCAAACGATGGAATCCCAAGACAAGCCCTCTATATGTGTTCTCCACTATGATTGGTCCAGCTTTGGAGGGGTTATCTCTACTACCTTTCTGCACGCGACCTCGTGTTTATCCCCTATATTAGAGGGGGGTCCCAGATAACTTTCACGACACTGGACTTAGACACTCCCTAACTCAGACTCCAATGTTTGATTTTAAATGGCCTTGAAGAGTTTCCTCTCCAATCTAATCCAAGGCCCTAATCCTGAACTAGTTGGTGAACCCTACAAACATAAAAGTCTAGTAGATTTTAAATTTATCGTTAATTTTATGGCTTTGTATTACGTCAAGGGGTATGAAAGTGAAACTAATAATGTGTAAAAGACGAAAGCAAAAAATGAATAAAAAAGATGGAAACAAAACTTTTACTTAATGCAAAATTTCAACAACTTTTCAAAATAAATATTTTTAATTTTCTAAGATTTTGGATAGCAAACTCAAAAGAAATTTTACTTGACTACAAGCTACTTATGATCTAAGTAAACTGCAAAAACTTATGAAATAAATGACTTTTCCCTGGATAATA
>JASDQU010880317.1:23793-35063 GCA_032191745.1 Picea mariana
AAGTGAAACTAATAATGTGTAAAAGACGAAAGCAAAAAATGAATAAAAAAGATGGAAACAAAACTTTTACTTAATGCAAAATTTCAACAACTTTTCAAAATAAATATTTTTAATTTTCTAAGATTTTGGACAGCAAACTCAAAAGAAATTTCACTTGAATACAAGCTACGTATGATCTAAGTAAACTGCAAAAACTTATGAAATAAATGACTTTTCCCTGGATAATAATGCAGAAACACACTCTTCAACCAAACAAGAAAATGAAAAGAGATTTTTTCTTTTATTTAAATGCTTGATAAAGAAAAAAGGAAAAATACCAACAAGAAAAAACCAACAAAAACAATTATGGCCTAATCGCAGATCGTAAAGAATCAGGTCAAAAATCACACACTAGCAATTTTTAAAAAATGACTCTCACACTTCTCTAAGAATCTTAAAAATTCTTTTATTGTTATGACAACCATTTTTTTCTTTAAATGAAAAAAAGCAAGCTAAGGGTAAGATTAATCCTAAGCTACTAACTGCTCAGACAGAGATTCAAACACATAAGAGGAATAATTCTTATCAAGGGAAAGGATGATTGCCTTACCCTCAACAAAAAGTATCCTGTACAAGCACACAACTATTATTCTAACAGCACGCATGCGAATGCGCGCTGGATAGAGACAAAGGGCGTGTACACGTGGGCTGACCTTGTACGGGCCGCGTGTATATCTAAACTATGAGAAAAATGAAAACAAACAACCCAAAACCAGGAAGAGACCACTAATATTGATAACCAGGATCCCTTGAAGGCTTGGACACTCTTTTTAATAGAAAAACAAATAATGTAAGGAAAAATGATAAAGAAAAAAAAAATCTGAGATAGGACTGAAAACAACCAAGACTCAGACAGAATTCTAGAAAACCCCTAAGAATGTTTGATTTTGACAGGGAAGAGGATGACTGCCTCCAAAATTCTCTGGACTCTACACGCTACTGCTACTTCCTCAGCTAGCATTCGCACACGGGCTGTAAGAGAGTAGGGTGCGGGTACACGCGTGCAGACCTTATGCAGGCCATGTGTACCTCTGTGGGTCCCAAAAAAACACAGTCAAGCAAATCATAGGGAAAGTTGGTATGGAAAACCAAACTCCCTGCTAGCTCAGACCTTACAGAAACTAAAAGAAAAAATAGGCAAGAAAAACTAGTCTTTAAAACTACCCAAAAAACTAAATCAAATTCTAGGAACCCTAGAGAGCTTCCCCAGTATGGTTGCCAATTCTGTTGTGAGGGAAATATCCTTACGGACTAGCAAATAGAGTTAGACTTTGCATGCAGATATGACCTAGAGAAAATTTACTTTCTACCTTCATCCCCAGATTTAAATCCCATTTCTTTTTAGTAAATGCAATGGCTAGATCAACCTACCTCGTTCCAGGCGTTCGATGTCGATCCCTTGTCATGCTTGATTACTTGTTCACAGTTCTCCTTTCCAATGCTAACCTGCATACAAGACAAGAAACAATTACAAATGCATACTACCTATAGAATAACGGGTTAGAAATTCAAACATGTATTTAGCAAATTATGAATACCTCGTGAATTGGGATGGGAAAAGCACTTTCTTTATTACTTTGAATGAGTCAACTTACAAAAGTTAAGATTGACCACCACTCCGTGAACCTAATCTTGGGCTCCTCTTTGACTGTCCTCCAACTACTTTACTTTGTATCTCCTTTGGCACAAGGAAAGGCTAAAGGGTTGGGACAATGGGAATACGCAAATGGGCAAAGTTTCTTTGTTGTATTTTTCCTCCTAAAAATGGGACCCCTATCCCTTCTTTTATAGGCTAGAAGGAGCTATGTATTTGGATGAACCCTTGGCCATGCATGGCCGAGAGTTTCAGTTAACTCACCCATAGCTTTTTTGTTCCGTCGACAACTTTCCTTTTTTTGTGCTTTTGTTGGTCCACGTGGGTTGTTTTGGGTCAGCCAGTGTGTACACGCGTGCAGTAATAGAGTAGGGCACGTGGGCCTTTATAAAAGAGGTTTTTTAAAGATTTGTTTAGCAGTGCTTTGGCAAAGAAGGGATATGAGATGGCCTGATGCCAGGTAAGCATATGTGGTGCAATTTAGGTTTATAAAAAGGTGAACACTTCCGTAAAATTGCTACTGGCGAGCTACCATGGAGGATATCTCTGGTTGAACTGACGTATAACGATTGATTTCACGTTGATCAATTAGATCAGCAGGTTCAACATGCAGGGCCCTGACCCGCAAGACTATTACCCTAGAAAGACTGTCGATCGTGCTTTTTCACAAAAGATTAAAGAGGCCTATGGAAATGTTGAAAAAGGCACACGACGTTACAAGGTAACCTATATTGACAGTGGCGCAGTGTGCCTCGCTTGTCAGATGATCACAGGAAAGTTAGTCCACAAGAACAGATTGATGCAGGTATCTGGGTTTGTAGTTGATCTCGCAGGAAAATGCATAGAAGGATTCCAAATGAGCTTGTCGAAGTACTTAGCAGATCAACTCGAATTGGATTGCAGAGAAGAGAAAGACCAAGGATATGAGCTCCACTTTAGCTGGCTTCTCATCCTGATCACCTTCATAGCATGGGATATGCCGGAGGATGTCATTTTTTCTGAAACCCTACCATTTGAACCATTGGATGTGAAGTTCAGTACATTATGGTACACGACATATATGAACAGACAACGAAAGTCGAATACCCTCTTTCGTAGATACTACATCTTGTTTAAGACCATGATACGAGCCACACTTCGCATTACTATGAACACACTCCATAGATTCAAACCCTTAATGAATTTCAGTGTAGACCGCCACTTCATATACCTAACTCCACGCGTTGATGAGCACTAGGAACAACTGCAGTCCTATTATAATCTTACAGAAGAAGACCTTGAAGATATCACCAAGGAATGGTCGGTGGACCTCCTCATTGCAACAGATCTAGTAGATATTTCAGATATCAGTAGCCCAGAAGCTACGCAGGACACACCTAGGCCCAGTAAGACAAAGAAGACAAAGGAAATGAAGAAAACTGAAGAGGTTCAAGATGTGGATAGTCACTCTGTAAGGACAACTTTCATCACACTAGATGAAGAAGGTAACGACGAAGACCTAGAATAAGTTGAACAACAACTAGAAGATGAAGTCAAAGTTCTAAAGAAAATAAAAGGGTCACCTTTGAAGTCTTCCATTAAGAAGAAAGCCAAAGTGACCGTGAACAAGATGATGCCATGCTCAATCTAGATGACTTCATATTTCTCACCATGACTTTGAATGAAGCTATAGAAGAGATCACAGAAAATCATGAGGCCAAGTAGGAAATGATGTACAACATAATTGAAACCAACCTCCGAGGAGTGCAGTGATCACTTCAGTCTATCCACGCAACACCTACGATGCCTCTGCTAGAAGGAACAATAGGAGAGGGAGATGAATCAGTTCAACTCCGTAAGATCACTGACATAGTTTAAGTTCATCTTCGGAATGCAGAAGAAGAAACAACGTAGGTTACATAGGCCCTACAGAAATCACAGGAGGAAATCATAGAGCAGCGCTGAGATATGCAGCAAGAGAAGGATGCCATCCTAGTGAAATTTGAATAAGACAGAGAGAAAATCGAGAAAGAAAAGGAGCAAATACTTGTGAAGTAGATCGGGATCGAAGAAGCAGTCAACAGAGAATTTCTCTCTGTGACTGGCTTAGAACAAAAGGCAGAAGAACCCATAGAACGCCAAGTAATGAAGCTTGTTGAAGTCATTTAGCAACTACAACAAAGAGTAGTAGAACTAGAGCTCCAAGATATACCGAGTACTCCACAAGAAGAATGTGACCAAC
The DNA here is from genome assembly GCA_032191745.1 of Picea mariana. Lineage (NCBI taxonomy): Eukaryota > Viridiplantae > Streptophyta > Pinopsida > Pinales > Pinaceae > Picea > Picea mariana. The sequence goes on from JASDQU010880317.1 coordinate 27,648, forward strand.
GAGAAGTGAATGCCCGAAGTATAGTGGAAAGGATTAAGGCACTCACTAAAGAATGTAAGAAATTTAGTAGAAGTGCGTAGATACATGAGAACCTATCCGAGAACCCTGAATTGCATAAATTGGAGTCACAGCTCCAGGAGGTGAAGTACCAAGATGAGAATTTATAGGTACAGCTGAAGGCCCTACCGACCATAGAGAAAGAGGCCCCATGAAAAACATGTCATGCAACAACATATTCATATGATCTAGAGCAAGGTCATGAAGTGACGCAACAACTTCGACATTTGTAGGATAGGGCATGTCAACTATTCTTAGAGATTGAGAGCCAAGGGACAGACCTGGAACAGGTTGTGAACATAACAGAGAAGTGCTTAGAAGGACCAGTTAGTAACGCACTCATTCAGGATTTTTTCGAGAAAGAAGCAGTATCAAAGCAACAGGTCGAAGCATCTCGAGCGAAGCTCGAGGCCTTCGAGGTAGAGTTACCCAGAGAAGAGTGACTTGGGACAAGTCACACATGAGTCTTGGGGGCCTGTTGCCCCTCAACCAAGTTTTGAGGAATACTTGGTCATAGTTGACCATTTGGTACTTTGACTGCCTATCAAAGACAGAGTGCATAGTGAAGTGGAGATCACAGGATCTCACCACCTTTTGTGGAACCTTTTTGGTTTTTTTTGGGAATATTGTAACGCAAAAGGGATGTCAGCCCTTGTTTAGGCCTTTTTCTATGTATAAATAGAGGTCTAGGCCATGTAAGAAAGGGGGCCCTGTCTAGTCAATGGCTTAGTGCATAAGTTGGATCTATGTGATCAGAATTCTGTGTGACTGTAAGAGCTCTGTGCATGATGTAATAAGTGTTGAGTGCACAAAGTGTGAGAAGGCTTAGTGCTTGGATCTACCTGGGGAAAGAGGATCTAGTGAGCTACGTAGATCTCTTGTCCTATGCAGGGTAGGATCTTGAATCCTTAGTTCTAGTAGTGGGATCTGTATGATCAAGTATTCTAAGGCTCTATGCATTTTTTGTAAGACTTGCAGAGCAAAGTGCAAGTCTTTGCGAGATACTGTAGAAGGATTTGTGTTGAGTGCAAGCAAGAAGGATCTAGTGAGCTGTGTAGATCCTCTGTCTCATGTGAAGTAAGGGTCATTGAAGCTTCATGCTGTAACTACTTGACCAAGATAATATAAAGAAGACTTTGTGGACATATCCCCAGGGTGGGGGTGAACCACGGTAACTCTGTGTATTGTGTTGATGTTCTTGTGTCTCTCTTTCTAAGTGATTTGATATGTTTAGATATATCTATTGATGCTTTGTGATTTTGAGATATGAATGCATGATAGATATGATACATAAGATGCTAAGTTCTTAATCTATTGAGTATAACCTATTTTTCATTGCTAAGTGCTAGATCTGAGTAATTACTGCGGTGCTCTATGCTTTCTACGAAGTGTATTAATGAATGTATGTTAGGAAATAACTGATGGTAAGTGCACTGTAAGAAAGATAATCACAGATCTGTGTCCCAGCTAAGGTTGCAGACACCTGAGTCCTACAACCACCCCTACCTCTACCTCAAGTGAGACTTCATCTTCTTTGTAGGTGTTGCCGAAAGGGTCGGTACTTAGGGCTTTGTTGGTGCGCTCTTGAGCATTGAACCCTAGGTCTGCCCCCATGCCAACATGCGCTCGAGAATCCTGATGAAAAGTTGTGGATCTAGTGATTCCCCAAATGAGTAGAACAATCGCTTTCAGCAGTAGGTTGTTGATCTTGTTTATATGCACCTGAGAACCCACTTTGTTCGTTCCCACCTCGCAGTGTATCCCAATCAACTTGGCTATGTTATGAGGCCTTGCAGGAAAAGTATGAAGGTTAAATGGTTCCCCTCTCCTTGAGAATCTAGTAAGAAAATAGATGTCCTCAGTAGTCGAAGTCAACGACTGTCCCTCGAGCATGAATGCCTCTGCATCTGAGTGCCAGTAATATACCAAGGAATTTAGTAGCTTGGGTTGTGCCCTCATGAAAGGAAACTGGAAGAATTTTAGAAACCCACATTGTGCTAAGACAACGACAAAAATGGGGTCTTTTGAGACCAGACAATTAAAATCCTCATGTTCCCTCTCTCTCCAATGAACATACATCCTGCAAAAAGACAAAATCATGGAGAGTTAACTCTTGCATTTTTTATTTTTTCACAAGTGGAGGGTATACGCAGGCTGTAGTGGATACAGTCACATATGCCTGCATTTAGAGTTTCATTTGCATGTGGGCATACATGTGCTATCCTAGGACAGCCCCCGTACACGTAGGGCTGACCCTTTTAAAGGTCAATGCCCCCCCAAAAAACAAAAATAAATACAAAAAGGAGGAATGGAAATGCAGGAGGGGCTAATTTGTACTTACTTGGTCCAAGCAGAAGTTCGTTTTGTCCACTGAAGCTCCCAGAATCAACTCTTTTTACAAAGGGGTGTTTTTTTACTTTTGGTCAATTCTCAATTCATAATAATGATAATGAGTTGCCAAACTTCTATTTATAGACTTTTTTGGCCCTTTTTTTTCATTTTTTCTAACTTAAAAATCATTTAGTATGGTTCATGAGTTTCTTATGGAATGCTATGATAAGTGTTACTTTGGTTATTGGGAAAGGTTTTGGAGAGTTGGGTCATTTTAAAGTTCTTTTGGTAAAAAAACATTTTTTCAACTTTGTGCATGTAAGTTAGGTTTCCACCTCCACTTGTTGCACCTCTTTGTCTTTTCCACTTTTCCATAGGATTGATCCCACCGAATTGCGAAACTAAACCCTCAATATTGATCTAGAAGTGTCGTAATTTAGTGGTAGAGCCTACCTTCACATGGATGCCCTAGGTAGATCCTGGTTTCATTTTGGTGGCCATGCCGTCACTAATGACTATAGGCTCGGGAGTCCTTATTAGTTTTTCCTGATTACGAGTATGAGCCTCATTTGCATGATTCATAATCACTCTTTACCTCACCCTCGAGACTCCCAAAACACAACGGGTCTTCTTTTAAGCCCTTTTCAGACCCACTAAATATGAAAAGAATTTCGAGCGATCTTGTTGCCCTTCACGCTTGCTAAACTGAAATTTGAAGGCACATCTATTCGGTGGTATTTTACCCTTTTTCAATCCGTATGGTCAAAAGTACGAACAAAGGTATACTCTAGGAGCCTCGGTTCTCTAGAAGAGTATTCTAAGGTATATATTTAACCCTTTTTCATGCTTGAGAGACTAAAACTTACAAAAAAGGAACGCCCACGGAGTCCATAGTTAAGCTATTTTTAGACTCCCTAAAATTGAAAAGATAGCCGAGTGACCTTGTTTCTTCACACTCGTTAAATTAGTCCAAAAGAACATCCCTGACAAAGTCCATAGTTAAGCTCTTTTCAGACTCCTTAAAATGAAAATATTGTCGAGTGATATTGTCTTTGTCACACTCATTAAAATGATTTTTAATAGACGTCTGTTCGGTGCTAGTTTACCCATTTTTCGAACTGACTAGACTACCTTCGAAAAAGGTACCCCAGTGGAGTATCCTTTTACACTTTTTCAGACACTCTAAAAATGAAAAACCATCGATCTTACCTTATCTGGGCTCATTAAAATCACATCGAAGGACATTATCTTTGTGTCTTGTTAATCACATTTTCATTCTTGCGTCTTTGGCCTAATGTCGGCTCCATGTTTCTCTCAACCGAACCATCTAAACCATGCCTTATATGCAAGCCTTGTAGCACTTTTCCTTTGAGACTTGGCACCTTGACCCATGGAGGATTTTTCTCGAGTGTCCTTTTCTTGCATATGTCCCCTTGCTCTGAGCATCAATGTGTTCCTTGCACTTGGAAATATTATGTCTACGACACTCGATTCTCCTTTGTAACGTAGCATTATTTATTCTTTTTCAAGCTTCCCAAAATTATTGAAAAAGACAAAAAAATCAAATATACCCCAAAAAGAGGAAGGGAAAAGTATTTTCTTTTTGTTGACAACACAATGAGTCACCCTTGGACAAAGAACATCCTTATATTTGTCCAAGGGAAGTATTACTAAACTTGAGTTAGCCCTTTTGCAGTTTGTCTCTTGTCCTCATGCTCGACCATCCCGAAAGACCAATCAAGTCCTTGCTCAAAATCAATGAAGTTCTATGAATGATCATCAAGATCCTCTTGTTTGTTACCGATGAGCCATTGAAGACCTCTAGGTAGTGAATTCGTACACTCATATTACACTCCTACCCAGGTTTTGAAGATTCTGAAGTTGTTTCTCGAGCTTTGAAGGCCTCATTGCCTTCCATCACGGATCATTGGCTTCCTAAAAATGGATACTATACATGTATATCTTTTTTATTTTTAGATGTAGATCCATTGTGTATTTCTCGCAACTACACTTTATATAGTTATGCGATATGGATATTCAATGTATTTGATTGGCAACCATAATTTTATTTCATACTGAGCATGGGTATGCCCGCCTCAATGAGACAAATTTCTATTTTTGTAGATGGCACCTCCTAAACTCCAGTCCCTGGGCTCACTCGCATCGTATAGTGGTGAATATTTGTAATGTATTTCGGCCATCAGATGCTCTTCTGACCTCACACATTCAGGGACATCTGTTATAACCCTAAATTGCACCTAACATGCATATATGTGATCATGCCATCTAACTCGTTATCTTTACCAAGACATTATTTAAAATCTCTTCTAAAAACCATCATTTTGAAGGTGTACGCACCCTGCACCCTTACTTCCCACGTACACATGCTCGCTAAGCCACTACAGCATGTGTACACTCACAGAATATCATGAAATGTGGAAATTTTCATAGGATACTAGTTTCTGGGTTGTTACTTAACCGCTTGACTTCCCATAGCTAGTCACCCCAACTGTTACTGTCCCTTTTGGCCTATAAAAGAAGGGGTTGGGGTCCCATTGCAGGAGGAAACATAAGATCAAAGAAACTTTGCCCATTTTCTCAATCCCCCTTTGCCCCAATTGTAAATCCCTTACCATTTCCCTAAGGGAGAACTGAAGAGGAGAAGAAGACGTGGAAGCAGCTGGTGCATGGTGAAGAGGATCCCAGGACCAAGTTGGAGGAGCAATGTCGGTCTCATGTTGTAAGTGAATTCAGTCAGATTAATATAAAGAAGTACTTTTCCGTCCCGCCAAATGACGTCTTAAACTTATATGATTTGTTTACATTTCTTGTTTATGATGTCTAACCCACTAATCCATATGTAGAATGCATGCTTGTAGTTTCTTGTTTATCTTTTGATGAATGCAGGTTAGCCTTGGGAGGAGATTTGTAGTCAGGAAACAACCAAGCACAAAGGGATCGACACCGAATGTGAAGCTTAAGGTAGGCCTACTAGATCCCTCTCTCTTGTCTTTTATGTATGATTGTGGGGTAATGTTGGGATGTGATAAAAAGTAGGAGACTTTATATGGTTATCTTTGCCTACACTTTAGGCTCTTTGTGTAGTCTGTAGATGGGTTTTCCCGCTATAGCAAAAAGGCACCCTGCTGCACTTCATCATTGATAGCGGTAGCCAGAAGAACCTCATCTCAGCAGAGGTCATCAAGCGATTGGCTCTGCTGACAATTCCACACCCACAACCCTACACCATTAGATGGATCTGCCAAGGAAGCGATCTCCATGTCAAACAACAGTGTCGAATGTCATATGACATCAAGCCCTTCAAAGATGAGGTATTGTGTGATGTTTCTCCTCTCAAAGTTTGTAATGTTCTTTTGGGCCAACCTTATTTATGGAAAGTCATGCTATATATGAGTCTAGGCCTCGTAGTGTTATTATTACTTTGAACAAGAAATTGTATAGGATACCTGAGGCAGTCCCTCCTAGTGTTATTTCCTTGATCTATGCTAATAAATGCAGAAAGGTCATCTCTCAGAACAGGAAATTTATTTTCTTCGTGATTAACCCTCAGAGTGAGTGAAAGATCGCCACCACATCCAGGGACTCTGTGACTGATCTCTCCACACAAAAGAATCAAGTGGATAAGGTCATCAAAGAATAATCAGATATATTCTCCTCTCCTACCGGGGTACCTCTGCACTACTCAATCAAGCATGCCATCGATCTAACCCCAGGCACACCGCTACCCAATGGGCCAGTCTAACATTGCTCTATATTATAAAATGAGGAGATCAAGAGGAATATCCAAGAACTGCTCCAAAAGGGGAACATTTGTCCCATCTTATTGCCTTGTAGGATCCCAATCATGTTGGTGCAGAGGAAAGACAGGACCTGGTGACTCTGCATTGATTATCAGTCACTGAATAAAATCACAGTATGAAATCAATACCTGATTCCATGAATCGAGGACCTCCCTGATCAGCTCACAAGGGCAAAATACTTCAGTAAGATTGATCTGAAGTCTGGCTAGTACCAGGTCCCAATAGAATAGACAGATGTATGGAAGACTTCCTTCAAGTCAAAAGAATGTCTTTTTGAATGGTTGGTCATCCCCATTGGTTTGAAAAATGCTCCAACAAATTTTATGAGGATGATGGACGATATACTACAACCTTTCACCAATACTTTTGTAGTGGTGTATCTGGATGAAATCCTCTTCTACAACAAGACTTGGGCGGAACACTTGCAACATATTCAACAGGTTCTGCACACCCTGTGGCAGCACAAACTATATGCAAACTTGGAAAAATTCTCCTTCGACATGGACAGGGTCGATTACTTAGGCTACATCGTTGATCAGTATGGTGTGCATGTGAATCCAGCTAAGATCCAGTTCATACGTGACTGTCTAGCCCCAACCACACTCATTGAAATTCAAAGCTTCTCGGGCCTCGCCAATTTCTATCATAGGTTCATGATAGGATTCTCTCATATTGCAAGGGCCCTCAACCAAGTAACCAGGGGTGGAAGTAAGGAAACATTTGTGTGGGGCATGTACCAACAATAACACTTTGATGAATTGAAGAAGCATTTGTGCTCATCCTCGATACTTTCATTACCAAACCTACAACATCCCTTTGAGATTGAGACAGATGCTTCAGACTATGATGTGGGCATCGTTCTCACTCAACACGTCCACCCCGGGGCATATCATAGTGATACACTATCAGATGTTGTCTGTAAGTACCCTACTTATGATAAAGAAATGTACTCCATTGTGAAAGCCTGTTGCTAGTGGAGACATTACATTCTTGGGAAGGAGATAGTCTTCCAAACTGATCACAAGCCACTATAGTGTTGATTAAGGTTGGTTGTCATTGATGTCAACCCTTGAAGAAAGACCCGTAGCACAAAGTTTTGGGTAATGGACCCAATAGTGTTTGATGTAAATATGACTCATTATTGTTTTGTCATGGTTGATAAGAAGTAAATATGGATGAACTCCAAAGTGGTCCCCTTATGGTGAAA
>JASDQU010880318.1:14283-34985 GCA_032191745.1 Picea mariana
CGTCATAGTAGCTCCTTCAGAGCTATCACTTGTGACTTTCCTAAAAAAAGGGTCAAAAGTAAGAAACACAGTAACAAGAAATGAGAGCAACACTCTTCTAGTGTTGTGATCAATCATTCCTCCATGGTAACATGGAAACAAAACAAGAAGTTTCTCCTAGAGATGTTAGTTATATATAGTAAATGATTACAATAAGCATTTATCTCAACAGTTCTCACAAGTTACCAAGTATTCAATAATAAAAAATTTCAAAGATTGCTATCACAACTATAATGTTTACTTGTAATGTGGAAGTTATAAAACTTCATATGTGCAAATTTGAATATTATCAACTTAATCAATCAAACCTAGAACCTGGAGTCTTGTCCTCAAGAATGAGTGTTGTTGCTTTTCTTTCGAGTCTCCTTCACTCAATATGACAAATATTCTCTTCAACATGTCCTCTGTACTAAGATAATATGCTTTCTTGATAGAAATATGAGTTAGAGAATAAACTCTATAATATCAACCTTAATCAATCTAATAATTTGACTTTAATTTTGACTAATGGTTATTATGATAGTCATAACTTCAAAAGATCAAGATACAACCTAGATGTTCATAAGATCATTATAATTCCATAAAAATAGAGGCATATCAGAATAATCAAACATGGGGTTCATTATTCTTATGAATGTGTTGGATATGAGATCCTTTTGGATCTACAATTGTTATTTGGAAAAAAGATCCATTCTCCTGCAAATATCGTTAAGATAATGATACAGTTTAAATATATGTAAGTACATACCTCTAACAGTATCGATAGGTAGTGGCACCATTCAGCAACAACGACAAGCAATAACTAACCTTTAAAACTTCAAAGGTGCTTCAACTTGTAATTTAAAGGTAGTTGGAGATTTGCTAGGGTAAGGCGCACTAGGACAATAAAAAATCAATCCCAAAAGTTCACACCAACTTTCACTGCAACTAGTGTTGGTATTGCAACTTGCACATCAAATGGCATGAAGGAAATGGCACGAAGGAACTGGAACTGCAACTGCAATTGCAACTGTAACAAGTAATGCAAACTTAGGGTTTTATGAGGAAACCCTAATTTCTAAAACTTCAAATTTTGAAATTATGATCCAGAGACTAGGTGTGCCCTCCTAGGGAGAGCTCCTATATGGTCTTACTTTTCCCAACATCCTCTACCAAGGTGGATGACGTCACCTTTTAGGGTTTATGCAAAAACCCTAATTTCTAAAATTTGTCCAAAACTGAAAATTGTTCCAGGGAAAAGGTGTGCTAGGGTTAGGAGAGTCTTCCTATACCATTATCTTCTTCAACGAGTTCTTTTGTGCTATGAAAATTCCTTCTTTCAAGCCCACTCTGATACCATGTTGATTTTTACGTCTTAAGAAGTTAATTATATTAGTTTTCTTTTACTTATAAACCATTATCACAATGGCTACATATAAAGGATCACTGAAAGAATAACATTCACATCATACACAAGATTTATCCTGGAAAAACCCCCTAAGGGGAAAAACCTAGCAAAATTCCTCAATATAGATTCACCAACCAAGAACAATGTCTCTATCTCTCTCTCCAAGAGAGAACTAACAAAGCAGAAGATCCTCCTCTAACCCTTGACTAGAGAAGAGTAGTGCACCACTTAGCCAAGAGATACCCAAGAGATAAACCAAGAACTTCCACAACGTCACCTCCTAGCTGCAGTAACATCTCCCTAAGAGACTTGCGCACTTCCTCTTCTCAGCTGAAAAGCTAGTGTGTGTGTACAAATGAGGCGTTGGCCTCCTTTATAAATAATAGTCTGGTAAGCCTAAAATTATCTCTAGGCTGACTTGTCACTTTACTCTTTTATTTTTCATTTTACTTGTCAAGGCACAATAGGGCCGACTTTTACAAATATAATATAATAATATTCCTTAGGGTTTTTAATTGGTCAAATACAATAAGGATATATTATGAAAATACTCAATCTTCAATAATATCAAGTCTTCCAGTTCCTCATTTTCAATCCTGCCAGGGCCAAGATTCTACCTCATAAAAGTCTTCTCATTCATCGTTCACAATCCTGCAACATGTGGGGCCAACTTTCTACCTCACAATCCCCATTTTTTAAACCAAGTTTCTACTTCTCGAAGTCTTGAACCCTCGTGTCATTATATTTCACTCTTTATTAACTCCCTTTACTTTGAGCATGCTATGCAAGAAATAACCTTGATTGCTCATTAATCTTTCAAAAAGACTACGAGACTTACACACATGGCATCTAAGCACTCCTCATTTTTATTATTGGTGGTCCCCACCTTGGAAGTTGAGTCTTTGGAATCTTGCATGAACTCGTCTATGCTCAAGTCATTGAAGGGCACCCAAGATGCAAAAGTAGCTCCATTATATTTATGATGTTAGCATGGAAACAACTCAAACCTCAAGGCTTTGAAAGGGTGGGGATCCCTATCATGATCACGAGACTCAGAATTTTCATCTCAATCTTGAAAATATTCATTTTGGTCACGAAGGTCAGACTTTGGCTCTCTTTCATGCTATGATGTACCAAAAGTAGGAACAGGTAGGGACGTTAGGTGAGGTGGCAATGGGGAAGCTGGGGTAGGATATGTTATAGTAGGATGCTATGAGATAAAATTGGGTGGTTGTACGTTTGACTGTTGTTGGTTTCACTTAATTGACTGGATAACCTATTAGATTTGGATCCATAACTGGATATAGATCTGGATCACTAAGGGATGGATTAGGATCCATAACTGGATATAGATCTGGATCACTAAGGGATGGATTAGGATCTCTCTCACTAAGATATGGATATGGATATTTATATAAGGAGATACCTACTAAGCCCGGTGCAGGTACAAATCCTGGTGGTGTAGGTGGTGCTTAAATTGGTAGAACCAAGTGAAGGCAAGTTGATGCGTAAACTGTCTCAACTTATGCTGCATCTACCCTTGCTTCAATGGATGGATCTGTCTATGCTTATGTACCAAAATTCAGAACAACTGCCTATGCTAATGGGTCTACTTCTAGGTCTCGATCACGAAGGTCCTAATCTGGATATGATCTCGAAAGGCATAACTTGGATCATGATCACAAAATACATAAGCTTGATCAGGATATATACATGTGTCTTAGTAAACTGCTTCAACGGTTGCTTACTATGCTCCATATACTACTTACTCTGCTAGAGGTGCTTTAGGTGCCTTCACTGGCTCAGATGATTTATTTGGACTCGGACTTGGGTATGGATCTGCGTATGCATATGTATCCTCATAATTTATTGCTTCAACCACTCAATCAACCGTCTCCGCTACATGCTCAAATGTTTCTACCTTTGAGGGGAATGATGCATAATTCATACATTCCTAGTGTGAAGAATGCATTGTATAAGAAGAGCAACTATGCTTTTCCAATATGAATTTATGAATTTATGACAATAATTGACTTTCAATTCTTATCCAAGTTCTTAAAAGCTACTAGGTGCATCTAGTTTTCTTAGTCAAACACCCATTACTTCGTTTGATTTCTCTAGTCAAACACTACCTATGTTCTCTAAAAAATAACCCCTTACTTTTACCCCCAATAACTCTAATCCATGGTTATTTTTTCGTTGTTGAGGCCCGAACTTCAAATAGTTTTTTTCTTTCACATTTAGCATGGAACCTATTTTTTCATCCACCATTTTTTTATTCGCTAAATAATTATGCTTCTAAGTGCATATGAGCAATTGTTGCAAGGAAATAGTTGTTCCTTCACCAACACACTGAACAAGAGAAGTCCAAACCTCTCTCCTTTAAGAAAATTTTGTTCATCCACATGTGTGACTATACCTAATGCTATGTAGCCTCCTTGATTTGAACATCTATGTAGCAGTCTCACTTCCTGTGAAATGTAGACCTCCCTATGTTTTGGTTATGTATAAATTAAACTATGTTTATCCTCGATATTGACTGAAGAATTTATTGGCCCATTATTTTTCATACCATTAACCTCCTCCCCATTTTGGTATTCATAGCACGTCGAAGTGTTGGCTTTACCATTCTTAGCATGTGGTAGTTGGCACTCAATTTGTTGAACAAGTTGTGCCACATTCAATACAATAAAGGCCCAATAAAGCTTCAAACGATGTTTTTGCATCATATGATGCATGATGCATATCCTAACCTACCCTACCTACCATAGAGAAACACAGATTGTCCTAGCCTACCATACCCTAGCCTAGTCCACATAGTCTAATCTACCATACCCTATACTACATTATATTACCTCACCCTACCCTAACCTACTTAACAAGGTTTCTTCTATTGAGTGGAATAATTCAATATAGAGCATGGGAAATGCAACCAGTTACAAGTGAGAAAAGTATCATTTTCATTAGAGAATATCTTATCTAATCCTCTTCCATGAGACGAGATATTTCCTCTTTATGAACCTCGCCATACTCTGTAATGGGAGATTCGAGGGAATTGGAACCATTAGAGATCTCACATATGGTAAGGCAAGAACTAAGATTGTGAATAATTCCCACAACCCCTTTATAACACATTCTAAAAGGGTGGGATATAATAGAACCGATTCAAGCGATTTTCACCTCTTGTTCGAATGGGGGGACCCAAGTCCTTCTACCCTTACAATCCCTATTGGTCCCAGATTCGTGGAGTCGTAGTGAATCTAGGTGCAACGGGAAATATTGAATTGTATCGAACAATGGAAAAAGTTTCATCAATTTGACAGACGATCAAGCGAGCCGAAGTGAACAAGGGCAAGGGGTTGGATGGAGACTCTCCTCTATCGATGATACAATAGATACATGGTCGATATAGTATTAAGTGGATGACCTACTCTCTATCCTAGGTAATTAAAAAATAGATAGACCGAGAAAGAAAGAGATCTTGCTTGGTTGGTTAGACGAAAGAAAGAGATAGCCATAGCCTCCCTATCCCCTTCACTTCATTGTGGATTATGACTTTCTTTGTTTCTTTGTTTCTTTCTTTTGTATTTATTTAGAAGAACCCTTAGCTTCGCATCCAACTTCTCCTTTTCTAGCAAGGAAACTTGATTTCTTAAGCTCTTGATATCCTCTATGAGCATTGATAGGTTAGGTTGACCATTTTAGGTAAAGAATGTTGGTGTTCAAGATGTGCTCCACCTATTCATGCGTCGATTCCTTGTGACGACATGGTGTTGGTTTCCGCCCACTTGCCAACGCCAAAGCTAATGCCAAATATACTCATTCTACCACCCAAACCCAACCCTCTCCCATTTGTCTTGGTTAGTGTTCTCTATACTACATCACCTGATAATACAATATTGTGTTGAGTTAACAGAATCAATAGTATTCTTTTACTGATATGCTCTACTTGACAATGATAACGTTATTTCCGATGAGCAGGTGGCTAGGATTACACCAACCTTATACCAACTCTAAGGGTTGAGCCCTTAGCAAGAGCTCAATCTTAAAGCGAGGTGTCTTAGAGAAAAATGGATCATAATCCATCTGTGGCTATAAAGTCTTGAGTTTCCATATTTGGTGTATTTATTCATGTCAAGTGAATATGCCCCTGTATATTTGGCTAAGAGAGTCTTCCTCCGTAGAGGGAGCTCTTTATATGGAGAGGAGAAAAATGGTTCTTGTACTTTCACTATCCCACCCAAACCCCTTCATTTTCAAAATGATCAAGAAGGTGGTGCAAGAATAAGGTTTTATTGTGGTCCCCTTCTTCCCCCTACCCTAAGTGTGGTTAGGTATGATGTGTGGTTCCATCACACCCAACTATGTTATCTCCTTTCCTCGCTAACCGCTAAAGTAGCGCCTTTAAGAACAAGAAGAATGTTTTGAGAGCCTGATGCCTTGGACTCCTTATTTATCAGTCGTAAACTTTTGTTCCTTAAGGTGGTTCCCAAGGAACTAGTGGGGCTACTTAAGAGGTGATAGAGTATCACAATCTTCAACCTGATCTAAATATGTGGATATGGGAGGTTTGGACCCTAATAAGGGATATCCATGAGAAGGGCTTGTCGAGTGTGACTTGAAAATCACATTGTGCCTACACGTAATTACATATATATAGAATGACCAACAATGCACCACTTATTTCCTTGACCCTTTCTAGTGATCGAATTGATACACTTAATGCACGTAAAAGAAATATGCAAATTTATCTATGTTATCCCATGTTAGCGCTAAAAAACACAAGCTATTTATGTTCTCTATCTCACATATATTTTATCCCACTTAACTAAATGAAATGAAATTAAGTCAGTAATAGTTTGAAAAGGCGTATTTGATACAGTTCAAGCCTGAAATTCATCATGGTGTTTTGTTTTCTCTTTATTCTATCTCTAACCCAGTGTCGTGTCATTATTTATAAGCATATTCTAAGTGAAAGTGAGACTTCGTAAAGTCAAAGTCAAAGATTGGCATTTCAACTTCTTTTTTTCCATTTGATAAAGCAATTTGTCAAGTAAGAGGCATTTAAGTCCTTTCCTAGAATTTCATGGGCCTTCGTAAAGTAAGAGCGTAAGGACTAGAAAACAATGTTGATTGTTGTAAATACCAACCAAATTCACTCACCAAGCAATCAACAAGGAGGAAATGAATGATGGGAAGTGAATTCCATAAACCTGCTTCATTCCAATTCGAATAGAATTCTCTCACTTCATGTATCCGCCTATCCTTCAAATTGAATGAACAAAAATACAAGCCTCTCAATTAGATATCTCCCTCTTTCCCTCTTACCGAAATAGGGACTATCTACAAGATTATCTGGTGGGGTAGCGTGGGAAGAAAACAGAAGGATCAAAGACTGTTGTCGTCAGCTATTGTTCCTTCTGACAATGCGTCAGGGTTGGGGATATTCTCATGAATAACTTTCCAAGTTGTTGGTCGATGATAAGATCAAATCATAAGAGGAAGTAAGCTTGATTGAAGATCCATGGATCATGCATTTTGGCCTGCCATATGGATCATTCTATTATAGTCCCCATCCATTACATTGTCATTTCCCTCTCGAACGAACCTGAGCCACTTTGTTATGAGTTGACCACTACTTGTTCTTGAGAGAAGTTTGATTCGATTCCAGAGACATAGCTCACTCGGACATTCATCGAAAAAACTCCTGTAATCGATGTAAACGGGCCAAAGAGATAAAAGTGCTTGAAACACACACAATAATAATAATAATAATAATAATAATAATACTTGTCTCTTTGCACAAAATACATAGGAGGTATCTTATTTGTGTTAAATAGGTAGGGTATATTGAAGAAGTGAGACATGAAGGAGAGCTATGCATGTATAAATGAATTATAGGAATACCATGATTGAGTCTGTTGAAATGCTAGGAATAGGAGGGTCAGGCCCCACCTTGAATATAGAACTAGGCCGCAGGGGAGGTGATGTCAATAGTTTTGTGGGGTGCATGGTGGGTTTATTTGTGGGATGCATGGAAGGTTTATTCATGGGGTGAATGTGGGTTCTATCCAATAGTCATAGGAGTGAGGTTGGCCATAGTGGGTATGGTCCAAATGAATGCTAGGAAGAACCCCCTAAACAATGGTATGGGCCTCATGGTAGGAGGATAAAATGGTAGGTGTGTGGGTGTAGGATATATAAAGAGTGGATGTACAATGCATATACATATAGTTTCTAATAGTGCTCGGTGTAGTGATAGCTCGTGCATAGCTTATCCATCCAATAATAGGTGTATCTATATGTCTAATGATATCTAAGTGGGAGCATCCATAGTGTATGCATGCAGTGGTGTGGATATCAATTTAAGCGATAGAGGATAGGAAGTAGTTCAAGGCAATTATATATGTCTAGGTATACTTGTATAGTAGATAGAAGATGTGGTAGGATGGTCCCTCCCTTCTCATGGTCTCATGTGCATTTCTCATATGCATTGATAGGAGGTGTAGTGTCTGCAACAATGATAAAGGATGGAGGGGAAGAAATACTTCCTTATGAATGATAGGAAACACAATTACTAGAATGATAGGAGACAAAGTTTTGGATCTTGATGTATTGATGGGTCTCAATGAATGTGATTGATGGGACTGAATGCCAGTAGATGCACTTATGGAAGGGATATGTGCATAGTTATAACCAATATATGTGACCCTGGTCCTTCCCCCTTTCATCTCTCCCTTGTTACGATGTTTCCCCTATGCATTGTCGGTACTAATCCCCGGTCGTATCAATAGAAGATGCAATTATGTCGGTCCCTTCCCTCCTTGCATGCATGTATCGTTCTAGTTCTAGGTTTTAGCTCGGGTATCTCTCTAGTATGAATGTTGGGAATAGCAGTGATCATTCCCAAATGCTAGGTCACGGCTAGGCACTTCCTAAGTGTAGTCCCCATGGGTCCCAATGGTATACATGCTAGAAATAGGTATCATGATTTATTGTATCCCTGTGACAACAATCTGAATTGTAGGACTTGTGCATATACTCATAGATCAGACAGTAGGGATAGTCGATCGTGATAAGAATTGGGGTATTCGGTGAAGCGCTTGATTCCGGTTAGAAAATATTCGCAGGTTTTTTTCTTTGAGTCCAAGAGTTTGATTAGTGAAAGAGGGAGTAACTTCCTCTTTCCCTTGGCTACAGGGGAGGGTGAGAATCAATATGTTAGATGGTGGTTGGGGATCGAAAATAGGTCGCTTCTACTTTTCTGTGTCATTTTTTATGGGAACAAGGTAAAAAAAAATCCATGGTGGGAGAAAGAGAAGAGGAGATCTCTTTTGCACTCAACTAGATTCTCTCCCTATTTATACCACAATCCAAAGTTTCTTATGAGGATATCTAGGTTAGAAATAGAGGGGAAGGTCCCAAAGGGAGAGGGATATGTCTACTAATGTGTCACATAGATTCTACTCAGCCATATCTTCTTCCTTAGGAGCTACTCCCTCCACCAAATCATTATTCCAATAATACATGCTTGCTCTTCATGATCCCGATTGCTTTGTCTATTCCATTGACATGCCTTGTCTTTTTATTAGTTGTTGAGGTGTCTTCTCACCTCCTCTCCTCTTCCTAGCTGGGTGGAAGATAGAGAGAGGGGATTTGCTCACGATTGAAAACATATTTATTTAGTGAGTGTTGAAGAAAATGTATAGAAAACCTTACTCAAGCATTTTCAAATCTTGTTGGGCTAAGACAAGATAGTTGGGAATGTCACTCGGGGTTTATAGCCTAAAAACCAATCGCTTAATCCACAAGTATTAAGTACAAAGGATCAAGGCTGGTTCTTATGAGGGTATGGACCAAAGTCATATTTAGAAGCCTTCGATGGGAACCATACAAAAAGACTCTGACAACAAGAAGAAAACTGAAGCTAAAGATCTGGATCAGCTTGCCACAAAATGTTGTCACTTGACTCTTGCAAGATATTCTTTAGTCATGAAATTCAATTCATACACAAACAAGAATACACAGACTCCCAAAGATAAAGCATACACCTTTAAAACAAATTGCTGAAATATGTGATTCAATTTTTTGAATCATGTTGCCTTCAATAAGACCCTGCTGTCATCAAGAGGATTAAGCCTTCTAGTAAACTCAGAATGAATGAAAGTTGAAAATATCTCACTAGTATAGATAAAACCTTATGGTTGTAGTTCTCCTTATATTCTCTCCCTCTTGTCTCTTCATTTCATTGAGATTTTATTCCTTCTCAATAAGTTATGGTAGCTTAACTACCTTTCTTTAGTTAAGCCAAAATAGCTTAACTAATTAGTTGAGACAAATAATAATAGTATATATAAGTAAGGGTCTAATTAATAATAACTAAATAGGTAGGACCCCTTGTGACTCCCAATTATTTCCTTTTAATATTCATCAAACACGAAAGATCAACTCAATCATTTGATTCAAATGTCCTCCTTGTAACTCTCGTGCTCATTTTTATAATCAAATATCTAAATATCAACAAAATATAATATGATCATATCCAAAAAAAATATTATATCCATACTATCCAAAAAAAATGCCTAAATATATGCTTGGTGTCCAAAACTTTGTCAAATTAAAAATACTATCTTCTACATAAAAAATAACATTAATCCTCATCAAAAACCATATTAAATGTGAGAGGCATTTGGCCTTTTTTCACTGTTGTCCCCTTTTTATTTTTCTGTGGAAGTCTTTGGTTGGTTGGAACCTTGAGGCTGAAATGCACTGATAACATGAGAACAATCATCCTTAAGATGAAGGTAGGAGGACATAGATTTGGAAGACTCTTTGGATGAGTTGGAGGGAGTGGCTACTCCTTTTCCTTTGTCTTGCAAAGGCTCGGGAATATCGTTTTTCAGCCTCTTACTAGCAAGAGATCACTGCATGGGTGAGACAACATGATCAACTTGGGCAATTTGATTCTTTGGTGGTGGTGGAGGGGGTAATGGAAAAGAAGTAGTAGGCCAACCGTGGTGATGAAAAAAAGGCTGGTGGACAATCTCTTGTCAACCATCGTTGGCAACCAATTTTGGTCACATTGATTCATGGGGAGGGACTCAGATACCAAAAAATTTGATGTGCTTGGAAGGGAGTTCTTTCAGGTCGGGGATGGAGGATCGCTTGGCCTACTAGGTTGAAGAACCGAGCTTGAAAAAGATGATTCAATTCTTGTGGATCGACATCGAAATGTATGGAAAACTGAGGTCTTTTATGACCTCTTTGCCAATTTCCTCTGCCATTACTGCCTCTGCTGAAGAAACGCATCCTAAAGCAATGTTCCAATTAGTTATGAAAACTTTTGATAGTCCATGCATCAACCCTACCTAAATAAAATCAAAGGGTGGCTCTATCATTCACAACAGAAGCACATGCAATCAATCCATTCATCATACTACTCAAATTGATGATTAATTTCTATTGAACATGGAATGATAGGGATATTGGGAAGGTGAGGGGTTTATAATGAGCAAAACATGGTAGCATGGATGGGAACCACCTGTGGATATTGTTCAAGAAAAAACAGATGCAACTTCCATAAAACAATATTTCCATTTCCAAATTTCAAAAGCTAATCACTTTCTTTTCTTTCTTTTGAAATGCAATTCAAAATAACAGAACAGGGAATTAAAATAAATTTGGGAAGATGGTGGGTTTGTAAGGAGTGAAAAGTGGTATAATGAACGGGAAATGAGATGGATATTGTTCCATTATATGGAATAACATTCGTTCTTTTAAATGATACATTCTCAATTTCCAAAGAAAACATTTTAAACTACAAGCAATCTGAAGGTTCAAGACAAAAAAACTTCCATATCAAACCCAAAACAGAACTCCAGGATTGTCAAACTCAACCATTTAATTTCCACTTTTTCTTCATATATGTTTGATCGAACAACAACACAATTTATAAACAGACTGTTCATAATTCCAACTAACAACGACCATATCCAGAACGCTCATAACAGACATGAGGGAGCTGAGGAAAAGAACATGCCATCGACCTTAATCATTTACATCAAACCAATTTTAAATGTTGCACAATGGACTGGGTTCGAGACCTTCTATTTATTAGTTGGTTACAGTTTCCTTTTATCAAAAATCAAATGACTCAAAACATCACCGAGCCAAAACCATTATAATCAATGTCTTCCCACTGTGCAATTTTATTTCCTTTTATTTGCAAAATTCCTTTTTATATGATAGACCATAAACATAATCATTCCAACAATTAACGCCAGACCACATCAAGTGCACAATGGAGTGCAACATAAGCTAACACTCTTCAACATACGAGACTAGTATCACCACTTTCAGTAAGCTATGTGACAGGCTGGGTTCGAAACCCTGGTGTTCTTTCATTTATTCACTATACAACCTTCAAAAGAATCGACCAAAACCCCGTAGGTAGTGAACCAATGAATCAAGATCCAATGTAGGTAACAAATATCTCTATTGTCAGGTCAACACATAACCAATTCAAAAACCAAGTTTGAGTTTATAATATCCACAACAAGGAAGAACGAAGACTGAACGGTCGGGTGGGTGAGACAATTCTACAAGTGGGGTTTGCTGAAATGAAACCAAAACCTCCATTATTTTTACAACAAAGTTTGACACAGTCGCTTCCAAGGTGGTCGCGAGGCAAAAGCCTGACTCTGCATACAAAAATTGTTGAATGGTAACTTGACAGGGCCACAGGCCTCTCATGGATTGAGAAGAAGGTAAGAATAACCATATTAAAAGAACCGAAAACCTGATTGTCTCTATTGTTTACCATGAAAGACCCTCCAGGATTCTACCATGAAACATGGGTGGAAACAAAACAAATTTTTCATAAATTATATCAACATCAAGGAGAAATAATAACCATTCATCCACCCCAGGCACAACCATAACCAAATAACTTCAACATGAAGGAGCATTAAAAAAATTCCAACTCGCAACATTCGAAACGCCAACCAATATCATTTGCATAGATAGAGTATACATTCAAACACTATATCTTTTAGAAAGCAAACACTCTACATAGGAATTTTAAGAGCCAACATAGATATTTTATCCAGAGCGAGGCTACAATGATGAATGAAAGGGCGAGAGTCACCATACATGTGAGGAAAGCGCCAAAAAACACAAATAATACCTCTATTCTCCCAACGACCGAGCGAAACAGAGGCAAACTAACCAAAGCAACCAAAAATGCACGACAATATGAGGATGGTGAGCTCGAGGTGGGATAAGAATGACATGCAGTTAATGCATGTCACTTCTCCACCCTCTCATTAATTGCAATCAACCATAGCTAGCATGGAGCACATCCAAACTTTCATTAAACATATTAATCAACCATATTCAAATCCAACCCGTCACTTCCATTTTGCCAAATTGAAACGAAAACCATCCTATACCATAGTTTTATACCAACACCATAACATAATATGTCCCATATTTATTTCTAACAAGCTCCAACTTGCAAGGATTGAATTGACCTCAAAACAATTGCATAAACCATAACTATTTTCCACCAAACATAACCAATACTATAACACAATATGCCATGAATGCAATATGTCATAACTAATGTGTGTGTGAGTTGAAGTTTGAATTTTAATCATATATGTATAATAGTTATAACCAAAGTTCTTTTCACTTCAAAACTTGCCTTTGGCCTTTAAATTGCCAGCCCTTATCATCATTGATTGCATGTGAAAACTTGTTTGAATTCTTGTGTTTTTCTCAAACTGCAATATGCTTCGTAAGGTTGTTATGTGTGCAATTCAGAGAAGCGTTTCTTTTTCACAATGATTTAAACAAGGGGGTCCCACCTATCTAGTATATTATTATATATATGTATATAAATAATAAGGAATTGCAACCCATTTGTAGGCAGGGGTATTACATTGTGCTTCTAGGCGTCAACAGTGAGAACTAGAGAAAGACTAGTTCTGGAAGCATTTCTATATAAATCAATGGTTGGACCTCATCGATCGATAGCTATATCCGAGTGAAGCTTGTAGTTTACTCTCAAAATTTTCCATTATATCAACTATTAGAATTCACTATTATTAGGTCGTTCATTGTTCCCAATAAGCCCGAGTTGGCTTGAATTTCTTCCCACTTCATCTCCATTTGTTGGCTCATCAATCAAGTGAGTGGCCCAATTTGTATAGTAATCCCTAGATGTATCCTTAAGTATGTGGTTGGATGCAGAATAGGAAAAGTGTGGGAAATGCAAAGCACATTGAATGATTTATAAACCCCACCTAGAGTATTCATGCCAAAAGAAAAAGGATGGGGATTGTTATTCAAAAGTAAACTCTCTAATATATTATGCCTTCAAGGATTGGGAAGAAAATAGTCTATCCTCACGAGATTTGAAGTATTCGAAAAGGAAAACAAAGTAAAGCAATGACTCATACATGGAATGATAATTTTTTCACGTTGAAGGAAGGAAATATTTTCATTATTCATCTACACCAAAATCAAAAGAAAATGGTAAACATTGTCCCATATTAATTGACACAATTGAAACCCGAATGAGATGAAATAATTAAGATTTTAGACTTGATGGAAATAAAACTCGAGAATACCACCCAAGAGAGAGTGATGGACTTGAGAAAGATCCATAAGGAAAGAAGAGACTTAGAACCCAAAATTATACATTGAATATCATTTAGAAATTTGTTTTTATCAGAAACCCTAAGAATAGAGGGAAAAATATGACCTTAACAAGACATCAAGGGACCTACACTACATCAAAACCTTTAAACTCACCTACAAATTTTGTGGATAACACCTACCTTCATATTGGAGAAATCTACTCAGAAGGATATGGACCATGAATGAGTCTAATAAGAGTTGTCAAAAATTATTCCTCAAATTTTGGAAGATGAAGAATTGACAACTATAGGGAGACCTATCTTGATGGAGGAAATTGAATATTCCCTACCCCTAGCTAAATAAGACTCCTTGCCCAAATATATTTCAATTGAATTTCAATAAGAACTTGTGGGATCTAAATAATCAAGACATGATTCATTTTGTATAAAAATAAAGTGTGAAGAAAATGGTTAGAGAATCAATTAACTCCTTCCTCGCTTTGGACCCTGTTACCTCCTCCCATCTAGGGGTAACTAGAGGAGATCATGTCTCATGGTCCACAATGAAGACAATGATCCCAATGACCATGATGATTATCATGTCCACATAGAGCAGGCCAACAACCCCCCTCATATGCCTTTTTCTTCATTAACATGGCTCATCACACTCAATCAACAAGGCTCATTGGGAGATGGTGTTCCAACTCATTATGAGGTACATAATTAGTCTTTGTTTCGTATAAAGTGTCTTATTTAACATATTGGAAATTTGAGTAATGATCATATGTTGAAGTTGTATAATGAATTATAAGCTCAGAAGTTATGTTTTTTTCCTTGTTTCACCTTGGTGGCCATCCTAAACATCCTAGTCTCGTGTTGTCACTCCTAGGGAAAAGTACTACTGGGGGTTCCTTGAACGGGGTAGCATACCATTTCCAATCATACTCATCACTTTTTCATCCTTGATCCTTCTATTCTCCCACATTTTGAGTAATGTGGTTACATGTACACCAAAAATAGATGTACCTCATTCTCTTATGAAAAGAAGGGGCTAAAGGCCCATGGGTAGATTGCAACTAGCTGATAAAAAGAAAGAAAGGGATAATGAGGACATTCAAAATCCATAATTCATACTTGAGCTCTACCCCCTCACTAATGTCGATCATCCCTAGTCCTAATCTTAATAAACACATTATCTATTAAAAATGACTTGATATATCCCGAATAAAAAAGCAAAGGAAGTGTTAATGCTTGAAACCTTTTTAAGGGGACTTGCAAACCAAAACAAATAAATAAAAAGGAAAATAAGGGGTTTGGAATGAAAAAAGTGTCGAGGAAAGGGTAACTCAATCGCCAAGTGCACCCTTTACAAAGGCATTCATGGAGGTGAGTCCATACATTGTCTTGCATGTTAATGACCCCATTTTCAGAAGTAAACCCCATGACCACCTCACATTCATTACATATCTCTTATGGGTTCTTTCGGAAAATATCTCTCTACTTGGGTACTAACACACCTAATAGGTTCCTTTGATTGTCCTCACATACCTAAAATTTCCAAATTGCATAAAGTCTTGAGCTTGTATGAAGTTTTAAGGGGATACCCATTGAAAGTTGTTCATTTTGGTTTTTGTGTTAATAGGTGGCTTACTTTATATGATTCTAAGGACTATTTCCCCTTGTGATTGTTGGTTTTACTTGATTCTATGACTTTGATTGACTTGGTTTTCTTGACATGGTTACTTGGAGGACATCCTTGTGCTTTCACCCAGGACGTTGTGCACTTTATGCATGATATAGCAGGTGTGACACAAAGTGTTGGGTCACCTAGTGATTGACCCCCTTCAGATACATCCTCTCACATCTCCTTGACCCTAGATGATAGATAGATGAGATGTAATTTAACATATATGGTCATGATGGTAGGAATATGGGAAGGAATCCCACACCTTGGACAATGCACCCCACACCTTATTTAACATCTGATGGAGGACGTTGCACTTGGTTATGTTTGGACACCACTCAAAGAGGTGATGCATGTCCATTGCACCTTGGACATTGGCCTTCTCACCTTGTACATTGAGCATATTGAGGATGATTTCATGTTCCATGATCACTTCATGATGATTGAGGCTTGCTTACCGTTGGGGCACCACTTTGATGATGAGATGGGGTTCCTTGAATATGAGGCACGACCTTTGATGAGGAGGTGTCACCTTCACATTGATTTGCACCTCTTGAATGATGAGATGTGGCCTTTGGAGGATTTACACACCCTCTTGGAGCATGAGGTCACCACACGTGTGACCTAAGAGGACGTTATTATGATGTATTAGCGTGATTATTCATTGTTTGAAACTATTCGAGGGGTCAACCTAGACCTATCTCGCTTGTATCATGGATTGCATATACTTTGAGGGGATTTGAGGGGTTATATCACTAGGGATGCATTATATATATAGGCTACCACTACCTCAATTCCAAATCATAACTCATCACTTGTGACATATCACTTATATTTCTCTCTTATCTTATATTTTTCTATGGAGAACTAGTGTGCACCTTTGAAAGGAGAACTTTGTGGATGCTTTGTCTTATTTTTAGTGGATGATCTTGAGCTAGGGTTTCTTTATACATTTAGACTTGGTTGAAGTAAGTTTCTTATGTCAAGTTTAAATGTTTGTTCATGGTATATTGTGGTGAATGCTATATTGTAAATTTGTTGCATGTTACCTTGTTCTTGCTTGAAACCCTAGGAGGGATTATAAGTCTTTTCCCCCTCCCCATTTCATTCATCTTGTTTGTTGAAGCATCTAAGACCTAGTTCTAAGGATTAAAAGTATTTGTCCCCCCAAGGCTTTGTCTTGGCTAGCTCAAGATCTAGGGTTTATAAGGCCATAAACCTTAGAGTTTGACCTAGTCACTTTAATATTCAAGTTAGATGTCATAGAAGAAGGACATGACACCTAGGGTTTATAAGGCCATACAATCTAGGGTTTGTCTTTTGAGTTTGATCCTAGGCCTGTAAGGCTTTAGTCCTTTGGTTTCAAATTCTCATCTCTTCTTGGTCATCTAATTCATGGTGTTGCTTGACTCCATTGCTCAAAGAGAAAAATGAAACTAGTCTAGTATTTGCAAGTGATACAACTCTCTTAAAATCCTCTTCTCTGAAAACAATTTAGTAGATTAGGTTTTGCATGGTGTTGTCATGCTTATGCAAGTCCAATGTTTAGCAATCTAAGAAAAATTATTGTTGTTGTTATAAATGCTTTCTACAACAATTAGAGCTTGACTGGATTGTTGAATACTTACTTAATATTGTAGTTTAAGAAGGTTAAAATCATTGTTGAACACTTGGATCTTATTCTACTTATTGAGGGATATATTTTATATTTTATTTACATTTTTGAGGGCTGATTTATTGTTGATGTCATAAAACATTTTTGGATGGTATAATCGTTGTTTACTGTTGCAATTTTTCTATTACAACCTTCTTGCTTGATAGCTAGTGTTCTAAAGGTGATCATTCATGTGTTAGAATTGGTGATTGTTATTATATGCATTGGTAAACTTGTCTTACAAACATCAACCAATTACCTTGTCCAAACTCTTCTTACCCTTTCACATTTCCATAGACCTATCCTATCCTATTGAGGTGACCAAAATAGGGGGCCATAGGCTTGGATTATATTGCTATATGATCCCTTGAGGTCATCAGGGAAGTATCCCTTGTGTTGGACCCATCCTTCATTAAAACAAGGGAAGTACTTGCCTAGGTGACAGTGGCATCTACTTCCAATTGTTACACAAGATTAACATCTTGTGAGGGCTTTGCACAAGTGCCAAATCTTGTGATAATAGACCCTAAAGGAAATAACATGTCCTCCTTTGCTAGATTCAAGTTCATGTCATACTTCCTATAACTTTTTATGTTGTTGATTGATATACTTAACACAACCATGCATGGATTGATTTTAAAAAAATAGGGGGATTTCATCCCTGAAAAAACAATTTCAAAACATGTTTAAATTAGTTCAAGAAGCCCCCATGGAAACTTCAAGCATAAGAAAATACCCATGGCCATCAAGTTGGGCCTGGCCGATACCTTCAATTCGGTGAATAACGAATTCTTAGAAAAGGTGTTAAAAAAATTGGTTTTTCAATGGATTGAATTATGTGGCCAAACCACTATATTTTCTTCCCCTTAGGTAGTCCCTATATTGAATGGTAGATCTTTATTTTTTTAAGGCTTATAGAGGAATAAGGAAAGGTTATCTACTCTTACCTTATCTTTACATTATTGTGTTTGAGTGCCTTTATAGTGTTAATTTATGTAGCTCAGAAGGTGTCTCAGCTAAGCCTTTGTGTCCAACACTAGATGATGGACACAATTAAATACCCAAATCAAATTTATTTATTTTGTCCTAAGTTTTAACTTAGGAAAAATAAAAATAAAAGTCACTTAAATGACTTTTTTTTTCAGATTTGTGAAAAAATCACTTTTCATAAATTAATAATTCACTAAAGTGAATTTTTGGAGCCTCCGGAAAAAGTGAATTAGAGAGATAAATAGAAGGGTTGAGGGTGAAAGGGATACACAAATATCATTTGTGAGAAGAGGAAGAGGGTGCTTTGGCAAGAGAAAGAAAGAGGGTGAGCAACTTGGAGAGGGTGAGTTATGGGCCAGACTTGGGAAGCCAATGGAGGTCGTACCTAGGACATATTGTGAAGTAGAGAGCGGTAAAACTCAAGACAACTTACAACATCTTTCTGAGGTCGGTTCCAGGGCACATTAAGTAGGGGGGAAGAGGCTGAACCAGGGACAAGTTTACTTAGCCATCCACGGTCGTACACAAGTTGTACCAACCAACAAACAAAGCGATTGTACAAGGTCGAGTCTGTACAGTTCGTACCTGGGACGTACATAGGTCGTACAGGGAGGGTTGTACAAAGTCAAAAGGGTGTTGGGTCGTACAACTATTAGCTGGGCCGATTTTGTTGAAGGAGAGGAAAACTTGCTGAGAAATTTCTGATTTTTTGTTGCTGTAATATTTCTCTTGAAATCCGAATAAAAGCTTCTCTTTGTTGGCTTTCCCCACACTGGGGTTTCCAGGGTATTTCTGGTGTTCTCTATTTTTATGTGCTTGGTTTCTGTTAGCTTCTATTGTGCAAATTTAGTTAAATAGCTCAGTTGTGAATTATTTGCATAATCTATAAAATTATCACAACAACTATAATTTATGGGTTGGTAAATTATTGGCATTTATTTTTTGTTGTTGAGTTATAAGAAATTAGCATATAGAAATTAGAAAACAACATAAACTCAAGTATTTCTAGAATTGAAATAGTAATAAGTACCAAAACTCTAAATCAATCATAGTTTGGAACTGATGGGAGGAACTTCCATCCAAGGTTTGAAAAAATATTGGATATGTATATTCGTACTTCAAGTGGAAAAGTGAGTGAAAATAAACACAAAAGAATCACATAAATTTTCGAAAACAGGTTTTGGAAAAAAATTGCTAAATTCTAAGTTTTTTTTGTTGAAGAAGTAAACAACGTGTTCCGTTACTTTCGCATTCCAATGAGTTTCAAGCCCATTAGAAAATCACACTAGAAAAACATTAGAGGGAAGTTGAAGAAAAAATTGGAAATTTGGATTTCATGTTTAGAATTCAAAATGGTTGACCTTGCAAACTAATAAAATCAGTGACTAGTGCACTTTTGATTTTTCAATTCACTATCATAATGACAGTAAGGACAATATTGAAAGAGATTGAGATGGAGTTGTTGTGTTGCAAGAGGAAAAAGTGAAGGGAGAAAGTTATCCTTAGTATCCTGGGAAAAGGTTCTAAGAACTCTCTCAAAAGGACTTGGTATTAAAAAATATCCAAAATTGTTGAATAGAGTAATTAGAGCAAAACTATTCTTGAAGCTAATTAATATTTTTTTTTAAATGGTGGAAGCAAGTGCATTTAAGAAAATATGGATACTCAAAGAAGAAATAAATGTTTCTTGTTAATGGATTGGAAGAAACCACCTAAAAAAATCTTTAAAAAGAGGGATACTAATATATTTTATGCATGGTTTAGGAAGATACCCTCCAACACACGTTTCTTTTGTTTCTTTCCTATACAATTGTGAGAAATCTATGAGCTAGATTGTTAATGCAACAAACATAAATATATAAAATATATATTTATGTTAATGCAAAAAAAAACAGAAATCTATGAGCTAGATTGTTTCTAACAATGAGTCGATTAGAAACTCATTGTTACCATCAAGAAATCGTCGCTGTAACAACGTCCAAAAGAGGACCACCATAAGCCACCGTATCGAAAATAAAATCGCTTGTTGTAGAGTTCCACCAGTAAAGAGAAGCATGAATCCTCTTCGTCAAACAACTAATTACATCAAGGGTTTATTAATTGAAGTACAAATCGATTATAATTCGCGGAGGAAGAAAAATGGAAGAGTTGTGGCATTTAAAAAAAAAAAATCCTTCCTATTTCCGTTCAAATAAACACGCAAAGAGTAATTGGCTCAAGTCAAAGGAAATCTGAATTTAGTGGGTCGCATCTGCCAAACCTGTTTAATATATATATATATATATATATATATATATTAAACAGGTT